>JAMJFZ010004223.1:1037500-1052500 GCA_026225945.1 Cricetomys ansorgei
CTCTTGTGTAATTTAACAGGGAGGTGGGTTTAGTGTTTTACTAAAGAATTATGGAAACATTCTAAGACATGAATTTGTCAGAAGGTAACTATAGTATCCTTATGGGGACTTTTATTTTGAAACATGGCCAAGTTGGAATCAGTCTGGTGGACATAAGAATTAGTACCAAGAAATTATATTCTGGAATAGATTTGAAGCACTTTCTCTACCCATATGCACATTTTCAAAACCTTCTACATGCATACAAAAGTATAATAGAAAACGGATTAAAAGCCCGGTCATTTCATTTGTCTGGCTCCATTATGAAATGGACAGGTCACGAAGCTATGGAGTAATTTATCTTTTTTTTTAAGCCCTTTCTCGGTTTGATTATCTTACTCACATCTGTTTTTCCCAGCTAAGTTGATCCTGATTATTGCGCTGAAATTTGGCTCTTTAATAATCATAGAGCACAGTGCACAGCTGCATCCTTAATAGGTGATCGATGAAAACCTAAATTAGGTTCTCATAATAGGTATGAATTATATTTATGGAATTCACTTCCCAAAAAAGAAGAATAAGTAATGTTGTCTGGGAGCTGATTGCTCTTTTCGGGTTGTAGAAGCCTCCTATTTCAAGTTAATAAGAATTAAATGAACTGTGGCTGCCTGAATGTCATTGTGTACTTACGTTGTATAAATTTCTCCCAACGTTACTTTATTATCGTCTGTGGAACTTAAGAAAATGTGTTGGAGAAGCAAAATCCTTTATAATTGTTTAGAAACTAAAGGTTGGAATTTGGCGAGTGCCAAAGCAAAGTAAAAAGTCTTAGGTCACAATACGAAGAAGCTCTTATGCCGAATCTGCAATTCGTTCTTTCCATCTTCACCTTGCTTACATCTGAAAATGTGATTTCATTTCTTCCGGCTTTTAAAGAAAGTCACGGGAATTTGAAAGTTAAAAAACAAAAAAAACCAAAAGCCTCACCCACAGGATTCTGCCAAAAATCACTAGCAATGCAACAAATAGAATCCCATGGTGATATCCACTTAGGTGACTGCTAACCACAAATTGCGTGAGTGAAGGGCATGAATGTTGAAATTTATTTCTATTAATAAAAGGAAAAGTCAAATGGTATAAAAAGTAATTTACAGAAAAAAACAGATACATGAAATTCTAAAAAAAAAAAAAACAACTTTCTTTTAGAGTTGATCTCTCTCTCTTTTCTTTAGGGAAACACGAAGTAATCAGATGGCACAAACATGCCAATGATCACAGATGCGCAGGGCATTCGGCAGGATGTGTGTAGAAGGCTGGGAGCTACAGAGTATTGCTTCTGCTGAAGCCCATGAGTTCATCCTACATTGGGGAATGGTCACTGCTTCCTCTTTAGCCTTCCGGGTCTCACAGAGGGTTTCGTGCTGGTAGAGTAAACATAGAAACAATGACAATGGAAGGAGGGTTTTCACTCAATGCAGGGCGTTAAAGGATGTCATCAGAAAAACCATACAAATCTCACTTTGTATCTGACTAGGGATTTGATGCTAGGTATTATATACTTCATGATGTTTTTGACAGACTGAAGAAAGACTCAAGTAAAATATTGAAGAACTAAAGGTCGCATTGCTGGTTTCCATTTCACTCTTTGATTTGTAAAATCGCTCAATTGAAAAAAAAAGTATAATAAAATTCCCACGCTCATTTCAACTGTTTGCGCAGTCAGATAAGGGGATTTTCGTGGAGTCGGCAGAAGAGCTAGATAAACTCGTCTGCCAAAAAATCCCAACACCTTTGAGGAAGGAGATATGACTGCTCAACTGCTTTAGAAATTGGATTTACTTTTCTAACTGCCAAAGCTGCTCACTGCCAGAACCGCAGTGAACGTTGCTGCTTATGTTATCTATTCGAAAGAAACCAGAGGGGCAGCAGGTAACAAAGAGGGCGACTCTAGTTAGTTTGCTGGTATTATTTCTTACAACCACTAGTCACCGTCCTCAGGGCGTGTCGGATCATGCTATGCTGCAACATAAATTATCAAATAGAACATAACGTTTTACGTAATGCTAGAGGTTAAGAAAAATTTAGCAATTGTTACATAGGTATAATGTGTAAGAAAGAAGTGAAGACATTCTCCTTGCCATCTCATGAAACACCAAAGACATTGAAATGAATAGTCTTCTCGCACCAATTTCTCAATGAGAAAATAAAATTAAAAGTGAACAGTTTATTGATGGACACATGGAAAGGCATAAAAGAACTAGTAGCACCTAGTACTACATTTCTGAACGAACAACTCATTTTTAAAAAGATTTTTTTCCTTATCTTATAGTGTCTTATACAAACAGGGACTCTTTGATTCACATGCATATCCCGACAGATAGCTCTACCACTGCATATTTCCTTGCATGGAATATTATTCTGGCAAGCTAAGGAAGATACATGAGTGTAGGATTGTAGATGCATTTTTATTTGTTGGGGTTCAAGGAAGAATGAGGTACAAACTAACCTTAAGCCTAGAACTGGAAGACTTCAACCCCAGTACAATCTAATATTCAAGATGCTAGCCCCAGACCTAGAACATTTCAGCTGAGACTTACTGCTGACTGAGCTGACTCTGGCTTGTTCCTTCTGAATGCAGAACTGTACTGAACTCAACTGACTCTTCTGACTGGCTGATTCTACTCTCTTGCTGTCTAGCTCAAATTCTTCTCCAAACTGACTGGTTCAAACTGATTTGACTATTCTGTCAGGACTTGATTCTCCAGGGGACTTCACTTTCACATAATAAGAGAAGTTATAAACGTTACATTCTTGACTTTTCTCAGAAGTGTGCTTCATCTGGCTAGGGTCATGGGCATAGTAGCAGCTTAAATGGATAGATCTCCTAAAGTAATGACTCTGGGAAATCATTTTATCACTGCTATTCCAAGCTCTGCTTAGAACACAGAGTATTTTAACATGCTTTGGCCGTAACTTGTCTGGAATGTGGTGAGACGAAGCCCAGAGTCTTCTAATTGATTCTTTCTACATATTCTGCCTCTGCAGACGATCAAAATAGTGTCGCTTAGCAGAAATTTAAGTCTCCTCCCAATGTCATCAGAAGAGTCCGAGGCTGGAGCTGGTCACATAGTCGGCTCTTACGCCTGTGCCGTTGTTTTGCTTCTGGCGCCTCCCTGAGTGTCCAAAATTTACCTCAATATCGCCTTAAAGTCACAGGGTGCTACTTAGAAAATTCTTTTTTGTCTTTTCTACCTTAAAAGTTTTTAGAAATTTCCTTTTATCTTTCATTCTATTACTCAACCAATCTATTCCCTGTGAATAGAGAGTCCCTTGCTGCTTTATCAAAAATGCTCTTTTATTTTCCTTTACTTCCTAGGCTATGCTCCGTGAGGCATGAAAGTGATGTTCTACCTGTTCATGTACAGTGTTTTCAAGTGTTAGGTGACAATATGGATTTCCTCCTCCTCTTCCTCCTCCACCTCCTCTTTCCCCTCCTCCTTTTCATCCTCCTCCTCTTCCTCCTTCTCCTCCTCTTCCTCCTCTTCTTCTCTCTCTGTATCTCTCCATATCTCTCTCTCTGTCTCTCTCTGTCTCTGTATGTCTGTCTGTCTGTCTCTCTCTCTCTCACACACACACACACGCACACACACACCAATAGAAAGAAGATGATTGCTTATTGGGTTAGAAATAGAAATTTTCTCTTTTAACTTCCTTCTGACAGATTGTTTCTTTCTTGTTATTTATTTTTCTTAATAACCAACATTTTAAATCACCGACTACACTTCATTGTCCTTCTTGTGCTCTTCAAGCTTATCTGAGCACACGCTTTCATACTGTGCACTTCTAATGACTGGCTTAATTGTCAAAGTGAAAACACACTGAATCTTCAGAACATTAACAGATTCCATTGATCTATCACACTTTGTTTTCCTTATGTTTTTAGAGAAATTCTTGAATACACAGCCATTTGCCTGTGCTAGAACACTTATTTTCTTTCTTTCTTTATGATGCATATTTCTAGGTCTGAACATAAGCACACATAGGATTCATTTAAAATAATATCTGAAAATACAAGATACGTTAGGATATAAATTTTCCTTGAGGATGCCTGGTGTTAGCACTGTGGTCAGCATATATTCAGGCTAAAACATTGAACCCATGGCTCTTAACATCCCTTGCCCTTAGAACAAGGTGTAAACATGCCCCACACCTGCCTCAGAGACCCTGGCTCCTGTGCTGACACCAATCAGATAAATACACAACTCCCAACTACTCTGCCTCAGAGCCATCCAGGCAATTTTAAAATCAATTTGGTATTTGACAGAGAGCCATTGCAGTTCTCGGAGGAAAGGCAGTGACACGCTGAGGCCACTTAGTATGAATAAAATTTTGACAGCAGGATTTTGCTGAAGTTGGAAGTTCGGTGCTATTTTTTTTTCCTCTAAGAGGCCATTTTAAAAAGGAGTATGATATTGTTTCTAACCTAGGGGTTAAAGCAGAAAATTCTATTGTCTTAACCTCAACAGGAGAGCAGGTGGTGGTTGGTTTCTTTCTTAAAAGGAATGGTAGTATTAAATTCTTGTCATATTCCTGAAATTATGACACCAAGGTAAAGGCTCATTCTGAACTTGCTGTCAAAGGTTTGGCATGAATCCTGTGACCAATCCCATTAATTTTAGTAGAGACAGGAAGTTTCAGAAAATAGTCTATACCAAGCAGAATTTTTAATTCCACCATTCTGGCATCGTTCTCCACATCCTTTAGTATGTGCTGAAAGATAACACTGGATCAATGTATTTCATCCTACGTAGTATTCAAATCCTTGTGCATTGTGTATAATCCCAAATCACCAGTTACATATTTCATAAGCAAATACTACCAGTGGTATCAATGTTACCAAATACGAGAGATTAACCTTATCTATCCATGTTTTCCTTAGTAATCGAGGTGTAGGCATAGATTCGGGTTCAAAGGCAGTTTGTTCTTTGGCTAATTCAATCCCCAGTCCTGGAAGGTTTCAGCCTCTGTACAATCTAATCTTCAAATGTTTCAACCTCGGAGACTTAGTGGCGACTGACTCACTCTCACTAGCTTTTCTTCTGAACTCAGAGCTGTACTGAACTCATTTTGTAAAGGTTGACCCTCACAACCACTGCTGAAGCTTTTCTACCCTTTGCGTCAGCACTGGCTCTTGCGTCAGCACTGGCTCTTGCGTCAGCAATGGCTCTTGTGTCAGCATTGGTTCCTGCGTCACCACTCCTGGCATTTTTCCTGACATCAGTCTTCCTTTCATTTTTTTTTTTCTTTAATTTTCCAAATTTCCAACTGCAAGTTATTTTGATTTTATTTCTTTTCACTTCTCCCAGAACTCGGTTATTTTCCCGGTCACAGCTTGGACGGAGATGAAAAGGTAACCTGGCAGTCTGGAGCCGAGGAACCTTTCAGCACTGAAGTAGGGAAGGTTACCTAATGGAGCTCTGAGAGGAAAGGTATCCTGACAGCCGGTGGTAGCCAAGGATCCAAGAGCTCTCAGGTGGGGAAGCTTACCGTAATGGAGCTCTCAGAGGAGAGGTATACTGACAGCCGGTGGTAGCCAAGGATCCAAGAGCTCTCAGGTGAGGAAGGTTACTCTAATGGAGCTCTGAGAGGAAAGGTATCCCCAGTAGAAGTGTTGCAGCTCTGAAAGGAAGATGTCCCCAGCTAACCTGGAGTGTTACAGCTTAACAGCTTTGCTCTGATGACAAAGATGGCTCCATGCAGCAAATCTCACAAAAGAGAGTTTGGGGGAGGGAAGAACCCAGGAGAGCTGCTGCCTTTGCTCAGGAGAAAGGCAGCAGTTACACCTGTGCAGAGAACTGAGGCAGAATGTAGCTTTTTATGTAGGCTTTCTTTGTGGTGGTGAGGATGTGGGGGAGCAGCATTTTCCGGGGTGACTTGGGACTGGTGGGATTTCCGTCTCAGGGATTGGTGAGTTTTGGAGGTCAGGCATCAGTGGCTGTTCAATTATTCGTGTATTTTAGTTTTTGTTTGTTTTGGTGTTTGGTTTTTCTTTTTTTACCCTCTTTTCACCGTAAACTGACCACTTTTCTGCCTTTAGGGATGGAAAAGACCATTATGGTAATTAGAATAGTCTGGGGAAGATTATCTCTAGCTAGAGTGACTAGGAGAGCCATGAGCACAGATGAGCAAGAATGTCAGTAGGAAGTTGGGGAGTCCTTTGGGCATGTCCAAGCTGGAGCTTGTGGTGAATCTACTTTAATATTTGTGAGGAACCTCCTCTCTGGTTTCTGCAGTGGCTCTACCAGTTTGCACTCTGAACAGCAATGAATAGACATTTCTCCCTTTCCCCATTGCCAGAGCTGGCTGGCTAAGTCAGGCAGTACCTGAGAGGGGGATCAAGGATTGAGGAAAAAAGACAGAGACAAGAGAAAGATTCTAGAGGGCATACAGTGATTTTGTTCAGAATAGCATATAAACACACTTCTCAAGCCTGAGAAGCAGAACCTACAAGCAATGCAAACAATAGTGGACTTTAACACAGGAAGCCTGCTTGTTACCTATAAATCCTCCTTCCTGAAGCTAAGGAACACTCAGGTTCTTCCTAGCTCTGAGTTCTGAGTCTACCTCTTCCTGCTTCAGCAGATGAGACAGCCTGCCAACTTCTGAAAAAGACCTTGCTTAGCAAGCAGTTTGCTCAAGGACAAGGAACACTCAGTTCCTCTTCTTCTCATGTCTCCCGACACCCCCTACCTAATAACCAACATGTGTTGTCATGTGTTTAATTGGTTTTCTCCATTCTGACTGAGGTAAGATAAAAATGCCAAAAGAGTTCAAATTCGCGTGTACCCGATGGCTGAGAATGTTGAACATTTTAAGACACATTTAAGAACATTAAAGAAGCATTTGTAATCCACCCCTTGTGAAACTTCTGTTTAGTTCTATACTCCATTTTTAATTTGGGTTACTTGTTTTCTTGATAGTCAACATTTGACTTATTTATATACTCTAGCTATGAATCCGCTATCGGATATAATAATTTGTAAGGTTTTTTTCTCCCCCATTCTGTAGGCTGCTGCAACACTGGAATGATGGTTTGCTTTGTTATACGAATGCTTCTTAGATTCATGAAGTCTCCTCTGTTAACTGTTCTTCCCAACGCCTGTTTTATCTGTTTCCTGCTCACAAAGTCCTCCTCTCCTGTGCCAATGAGTTCAAGCCTATTTCACAGGTTTGTATGCTATCTGGTGTTCTGTATCCAGCTTCATTCATGTGGTCTGGCAGGGTGAAACCCTTACTACAGGGAGGTAAAAATTAAGCTGAGTTTAGTAATATTTATTGTTGTCCTGCTATAGTTCTATCATCATCCTTTGTTCTTTTAAGTTTTATTTAGATTTCTCCCCTTTAGCACTCCTAGGATTATACATTCTTTGTGTCTTCTTGGATGTATATATATTTCTTGGGTGTATATATACTTCCAGGTAGCTGAAATTTTACCTCTAGTGTAATATTTGGAGCTGGATAGGTGAACATAAATTAATTAAATTTGTTATTTTTTTCCCAGAACATTTTTCTTTATTCTTTGATTGTAATTGATAGTTTCCCTGAGCATAGCAGTTTGGACTTGCAAGGAAATTTTCTTTTATGAATTTTTATTTAACATATTTTCTCTGCCTTTTTCTGTGTTTATTTTCCTTTCTCTATACCTATCATTAGTATGGTTGGACACTTTTTAATGTCCCAGAATTCCTGGATGTTTTGTATCTGGATTATTTTCTATTTAACATTTTCTTTGATGAATATTTTTCTTCTACCTTAACTTCATGAGCGGAAATCCCGTCTTCTACTTTGTTCAGCTGGTTACTAAGGCTTGCCTCTGAGCACTTAGTTTGACTTCCTGAGTTTTCTCACATCAAGTTTTATTTCAGTTTGGCTTTTCTTCAGAAATTCTACTTATACTGAATTCCCCTTTCATATCTTGAATTGATTTATTCAAGAGTTTCCATTTTTAAAATCTCCATTGTAGCATTCGTTCATATCCATTTGAATGTTCTGGAACATGTTAATAATTGCTGATTGAAGTCTTTGTCTCATGATTTAGTGCAGTCATGGAACTGCTAAGAACTTCAAAGTTCAGACTCTGTCTGGTCCAAGATCGTCATGGTAGGCAGGTAGGGCGGCTGAGGTTCTGGTTGGATCTCAGGACTCAGGCACTGAACAGTCCTAGATAAGTGCAGAGGGAGGGGTAGGTGCTAGGCAAAGAGGCAGGAGGAGACAGATACTGAGCATCCCTTAATCACAGTTCTGAGTCCAGATCCAAATTGTCCTGTTATTGGTGGGCTGGATGAACAGAAGGAGGGAGATGTGGGTAAATTGTGTCTGGGTTGTTGCGGAAGAATCTGGCTCTGCCCAAAATTCTAAATGGAATTCTGGACTTAAACTCTAAGGTTTACAAGATCGGAGCACTCAGAGAGATAGGTTGTAGACAAGGAAGTCAGGATCATTATTTAATTTTTTAAGAGTTTTAAAATCTGAAAAAATTGGATAACATTTAAAAAAGAGAGATTATTTCAAGATATCTCTTGATTAAACAAAAATGTGCATCTGTGAAGAAATGTAGCATTATTCTTTCATCAGAGCGCAAGGAGTCCCTAGAGTATATTTACCAGGAGAGTGTCACATTTGTGATCACTGAAAAGAAAATATTTTGCCTGTAAGAGTCTCTGTTCAATATTAGAATCCTAAGGACTGAAGAAAGTTTTGGTCTGTAACCCTAGAGATGTTTGAATATTGTTACACAGTTGAACCTCACAGCAAGTACTTAGAAGAAGAGAAGTAGTAAGCCACTAAGAGGAGGGGAAGAGGAGAGAAAGAAAAAAGGGGGAAAAAGAAGGAAGGAAAGAAGGAAGGAAGGAAGGAAGGAAGGAAGGAAGGAAGGAAGGAAGGGAGGACAGCAGAAGGGAGAAAGTTGTTTAACCAAATAGAAGTCTAAGGAAATAAAGACATCACAAAAGTCTCCAGTCCAATCCAGGAATTCTCTGGTTACCTGAGCCCAGCAATGAATCAATATTGTTACTATAGTATCCGATCAATTCCAATCAATTTTGGAGTCTTTTGGGGGTGGGAGTTTGCAAATAAAATTTGCTGGCCAAAGGAAGGTAAAGACATTAGTGCAATTTTAAAATTCTGTTAGATCCTTAATTCAATTCCAAGGTCAGACAGAGCTGATGCAGATTTGTACCATTATCTTCCTCTCCCCGCAGCCATCAATTGTGAAGACAGAATCCAACAGAGACCAAGAAGTGGAATCTTACACATACATTTCTTAAAAAAAAATGTTCTATTTCAATTTTGCTTCCTGAAGTTTGTTAAAAAGCATTTGCGTTAATCTCTAGTGTTTTGGTTATTCAGTATAAACCCACACTGCTAGTCTATAGTAGAAAACAAATTAAAATAAAGTATATTTTTTTTATCAAATGACTGAGACAGAGGAAACTAAATTAAGGCCTCAGTGTCAACCTTTGCAGTTAATTTCCCTTTAGGATACAGAGCTTTACCACTGGAGATATGTTAAATTATTCATGCTGTTCTCATACTATGTATTTGTTATTGTGGGTTTTTTTAATTCATTATAACACATTATTTTAGAGACATTACAGTTTCCACACATGGGTCCTCATAGATGTATTCTTCAATTTTAGCACATTTTCTTTTAGCTATGCTTACCATTCCCGGGGAAATGTTTTCCTTCATCTTACAGACTAGATCAAGAATTTTTGTTTTTATATCTGTATGCTAGGGAATTATTATAGGGAAGGCGACATAAATTTCATGATATTTCTTGTCAGTATTGCGTGTGTGTGTCTTTTCTTTCTCTGTGTGTGTCTTTCCATTCTGGATATTCTTAAAGATGTGAGAAGAAAAATGACATGTTGAGTTGAGTTGAACTGAAATTATCTGTCCCTTCATCTACTCCTTTTTTTGGGGAACTTAACCATAATAATTAATGTTATAAAAATTATAGGCAAGAAATTTAAGAATCAGCATTGTTTTTTTTTCACAAAATATACAGAAAACTTGATGTAGTAATATGTTATGTGGTGGCTCACCAAGGATGACAAGGACTCATGTTTATTAGTAATAGCCCTGCCAGACCTCAGCAGAGGGAACCACCATCATGTCCAGTGCCATACTCACAGTGGAACCCCAAGCGTCTTAGCTCAGGTGTTTTAACTGATCCAGCACTCCTCAGGTGCAGATCCTAAGTGATCAAACATCCCCCACAGAAATCCAACACCTGCAGACAATACTGAATGCTAAGGCCTAGGCATCCCTTTTTCCAACAGTGCACAAAAACAATTATCTTAAAGACAGCTAAAAACAAACTTCCACAACAATTGAAGTTCTAGTAAAAACTAAATGTGGTACATTATAAAACATAAAAAATAATTCTTTTTTTGTGTAGCTGTTATGCATATAATAGGTAATTTATCAACATAAAAATAAATATTAAGCATTCTAATGCATTATTAAGATAACTAGAATCTGATTAGTGTTGCTGATAAATTGAAATATAAGGCAAATAGAATAGTACAATGATTAATCTTCAGTGTACTGGGGAAATTTATTGTCACCAGTATTGCATATGTTACTGCAAAAGAGAATCAGAGTAAGTTATTAATTCCTCTTGCATTGTAGGGTATAACACATTCTGCTGTGGTCAGTTTTTAACTGTATTATTTCAGGAGAATTTCGTAGAGATAGATTTGTATTTGGTTCATTATTGCACAAAGTTTTCATAGATGTGTCAGATATGCAACATCTGTCTGGTGCATGTGACTGAATTCTATAAATTAAGCTACTTAAAGGAATATGCATTAAAAGTACTAGTCTAGAAATTTTCCAGTCTTGTCTATAATTGTTAACAAGAACAATTAGCCAGAATCAGAATTACAGAAGCTAAGAAGCAGGGTTAGTGCATTTTGAGACTTCCCAAGAACTATATAGACTTTGATGGATTAGGCCTTTGTTTTAATTTTGGAGGTGGTGCTGTGTATGTACCGAATCACACAGTCCAAATGATACTTCCATCATGGAGCCAGTTGTGCTCAGTTCTCAGGGCCTATTGAAGTCTGGGGCCCTGTTACATTTCTACCTTCTGAGAGATGGCATCACAGACCTGCTCCATCACACCTAAATTGAAATACCCTTCACGGGTATTTTGAGAAAAAAAATAAGTTGAAAATTCTTCAAGTCTTTTTCAAAAAAGTTAAAAAAGTTTCTTTGATTGTCCCTAACCTACACTCACGGAGTGCACATATTCTGGAGCCCAAAGACACAGACTTAGAGTCAGAAGTGAGATATGACTCTTAGGAAAATCAGAAATATTAGACATAAGAAACATATAACGTTCAAATAAATAAATAAAAACTTAGAAAATGAGATTTAGGCATTTCATAAAGAGTGATTATAAACTTTAGCTTCTGATTGTGAGTTCAAAGCAGTCAGTGCGCACGCCATGCATGAAGAATAAAATTCCCATGTTTTCTAATGTGGATGTGTATGAATTAATCATATTGCTGTCTGGAAGTGATGACAGAATCAATAATCAATAATAAGACTTAGATGAGTCTTTTGGACACGGGCATTTAGTTCAAGCTCATGAAATACATGTCTCTTTTAAAAAGATAGGCATGGGAGACAGGATAGACTCAAACATCAATTTTTTTCTAATGTAAATGAAGGTATGCTTCCATCTGCATGTCTGAAAGGAACAAATGTATTTCTTAAATCATGCTATCTATTAACAGCATGTTTTCTTTGACTATGTTTTGAATAAAAATAATTATTCTTTTAAAAAATAATTTGGGTGTAATATCAAAACAATGAAAGCTATGCAGATAGCAATCTCAGGCACATCAGTGAGTCCACCCACAATGCCTTCTACTGTCTCTAACACTTTATGTCTGAGAAAATATTGATACTGACTTTGAATTATGACTGGTGTCTTGACTAAGGTTTACAATCAACTTGATCTAACCTAGAGTGACCTGGGGAGACAGAACCTCAGTTGAAAATCTACCTCCATCAGATTAGACCGTGTCCACTGCTGTGAGATATTGTCTTGCTTCATGATGATGTGGGAGGGTCTAGCCCACTGTCTAGAATGAAGCAGTTTCCCTAGACAGATTAGCCTGGACTGTATAAGCAAGGTTTGTGAGCAAGCCCGAGAAATCAAGCTCTTCCGGGAGTCTGCTCCCAGCTTCCCCCAATGATAGACTGTTCTCTGGAAGTGTAAGCTGCAAAAAGCCCTGTCTTCCCCTACGATGCTCACAGTCATGTTATTTATCACAACAACGACAACAAAAAGTAACCAAGGTTTGTTCACAAAAGCGCGTGATTTTAAAGAACTCTGGTCTTTCCTCCCAGTGCTGGAATAATCATCAAATGTCGTGCTAGAAGAATCTAGGTGATCATTCTAATGGTTGAGCTCCAATTTCCATTTGAAGGATGAACTGGTGGTGGTCCTGGTTCTATAAGAAAGTGTGGCGAGCAAGTCCTAAGGGAAAAGCCAGGTAGTAGCTCCCCTCTGTGGGCTCTACATCAGCTCCTGCCTCCAGATTCCTGCTAAGCTTGACTTTCTGCCTTGACTTCTTTTGGTGATGAATTATAATATGGAGTGTAAGTAAAATAAGCCCTTTCCTCCCCAGGTTGCTTTTGGTAAAGGTTTGCATCAAAGTAATAGTAGCCCTGACTAAGATACAGAGTTACTGCAGAATTTTCACAACAGGTTAAAATCTTTAAGAGCGTGGTGACAGGACAAAGAAAATGAAAACAGTCTCATTGGAAATATCTACTCTCTCAAAACTTTCAACTTTCAAACTTGTAAAGAACATTAAGGATTCCTGGCGACACTGTCTTTGACAGACTCTCAATCCTGAAGAATTATAATGTTTACAAAGTGTTTTATGTATTTGAAAAGAAATTATTGTTAGTTAATTTAATTATAACCCGTCTATCATTTAGCAAATTCTATTAAGGTTCCATTTTCATTACTTACAATCAGAATGTTCGGAAAATGTATTCAATGACATAACTGAAGGGAACATGAACATGAAATATTCTCTTTGATGTGCTAATAATTAGTGAATTTTTATTTTCTCTGTATAGTATCATTATGAATTATCAGCGCTAATGAACACTGTAGGTTGCAACATATAATTCATAATGTTGTCCATAAAAACTAGATGCCCATATGGCAAAATAATGGAAAATTTGCAAAAATCCCCAGAGATACAGATAGATAGACAATGGGTATGTAGATAGATGATGGTGATGATAAAGATAGACAGACAGACAGACAGACAGATAGATAGATAGATAGATGGACAGATGGAAAATAGATCAATACATAATATATATATCTCATTAGTTACTAAAAACAATCATCAATTATTTGCTTTGTAGAATGGAAACTCGATTATTTGACATTCAGTACTGGATTAAAAGATTTATAAAAGGCTGGAGAAATGGCTCAGTAGCTAAGAGTACTTAGTGCTCTAGATTTGGTTCCCAGTACCCACATGGCAGCTCAAAAGTATCTGTGGCTTCCGTTCCAAGGTGTGCGATGCCTTCTTCTGACCTTCATAGGCACCAGGCAGGCGTGTGGTGTATACCTGTGCTGCTGCCCACAGGGCTTAGAAGAGCCACTGAAAGAGGAGTTTAAACTGCTGAGCATCTCTCCAGCTCCTTATTTGTCTTCATAAAAATAGACCTAGAGAGTTTTAAGCTCATCTCCTCAGAATGCATCGTATGTATATGAGTAACAATTTGAAATTTTTTCATCATTTTAATCAAATATATTTCCATTCCACCATTTTTCTTTCATGAGCACTTATAGTTTATTGCCTATTTTAAACAATGTTCAGATTACTGGATATTGTTATGATTTCTCACTTAATTCTACCTGAGGCAAATAATCTAGTCAATCATGTGATACCTTAGCAAATGTGGTATGCTTTTCTTTGTACCTAAGAATGCATTCTCCACTTATAAATGATAGATATAATTTTGGAAAAAACAGATTTTTTTTCAATTACAGAGTTGAGTTAGAAATTTGCTTGCTAAAGCTTGGTTCTTCTCTTAAATGTTTTATTCATAATGTAATTATATATTTTTATATTTTCTCATATAATTTTATATTTATTGATGAACTGTGTACTACATAGATTTCAAAAGACTCACAGTAGGGCTCAGTTTCAATTATTTAACATTGTTATACAGATTACTTAGAAGTTCTGTATATTATTCAATTACTACACCTTGTTAGATTTCTCTTTTATGTCTATATGTTAATTTTGTTATATATAGAACTACTGTTTTCCCATTGTGATATCATTTTAAATAATGTGTCTTTTTAATTGGACATTAACTTCACTAATAATAATTCATTAATTATAATTCCTTTGCTGATGACACATATTATGACTTTATTGCATCAGATTGCTTTTTCAGTTAAGAAGAGTCTACCGTCCTACAGTAGCCAGAATTATCTGAACAAACTTAACAAAGTTGACTTTCCCTGAATCTAGCTGCACGTCTATTCTTGAGCCTTTATGTCATCCTGTTTCAGCTGTAATGGGTTCTCCTTGCTTCCTCTTGGTGAATGCTGGGATGAAACTCTTTTCTCTGTAGCTGTTCATCCTACCTGATGAAGATTCAAACCCAGTTGAGGAGCTAATAGAAACAGAGGCAGATGGTGTAAAACTACAGATTCCTCTCTCTGGAAAAGGCCTGATAAAATTTACAGGCTTGCTCGGGACTTAAAGGGACATGGCTCCGGTCTTTATCTCCAAGGGGTCAGTGTGTTGTATGCTCATTTCCCACTCACTTTGAAGAATCATATCCTATTTATGAATAATACCTTTTGAAACCCCAGCATTCGACTGAGAGAAAAAGTAAGGGCAGCACATTTTTAGAAAGGTTATGAGCATGTCGCTGAAACCTGTTAGCCCTTGTCCTGTC
>JAMJFZ010004223.1:1055000-1222500 GCA_026225945.1 Cricetomys ansorgei
TAGGACAAGTACAGATATTTATTAAAGCTACCTAACCCAGTAGTTGCAATTGTGTTATGGAATGGTATATTAATGGAAATGAATTAATTAATTCAGAAACTTAAAATCATTTCATGGTGTATTGCTCTACACAGGCAGGGGCACACACAGAATTGCACCCCAAAAATAACTTAGGAGAATTGTTGATAACTTTCAAAGAAGGTTTAATATAATTTTTTGGTCAAGCATTGAAATTTATTTTTACGTATTTGGGATTTTTAAAATGGTGAGCTTTGGGCATAAGAGAAATGAAAACAAACCGTGGAGTAGAATTCGAAATCCAGAAATAGACAGGTGTGGTTATGAACACTTGATTTACGACAGGAACAACATTGTGTAAGTAGGGGAAAGATGGCTCTCTCGTCAAATAGCTTGGGTAAAACATGATACTGTGTGGAGAAAGTTGAGCCCAAGCTCATATTGTTCGCAAACAAAAAGCAACTCCGGTGTGACAAAGAAGAAAAGGCAGGGCTATGAGGCTTTGAGAGGGAAGCATCTTCATTGCCGCTGGCATTGGGAAAGTTTTTTGTTGTGGTTTCTGTTTTGTTTATTTTTCTGAGACAGGGTTTCTTGTCAGTGTGGTCTACAGAGTGAGTTCCAGGACTGCAGTAGTTTGCGGCTGTGCGGCTCAGCCAACAAAACAAGGAGGTGCTTCCAGGGGTGCAAACTCTGCCAGGCAAAGGGAACCGCCATCATGGCAAGCACCATACTGGACAGTGGATCACCTGAGCATCTGAGCTCAGGTGTTTTTATTGATCCAGGACTCCTCAGGTGTTCTACTGACAGCACGTGCAGATCATGACCAATTAAACATCCCCCATGTAATTCCAACAAAATGCTAAGAACTAAGGAGACCCTGACCTAACAGTGTACAAAACAATTATTTTTATACGTAACTAAAAATAAACTTCTATAACACAGGATAGCCAGGGCTACACAGAGAAAGCCCTGTCTCAAAAAAACCCAACCAACAAACAAAGAAGTCTTACGAAGCCAAGCAAGGTAGCACGAGCTTTTAATCCTACATTCCAGAGGCAGAAGTAAGTGGACCCTAATTCAACACAGCAACAAAAACCAGAATTTACAAAATCAGTAAGACGAGAGGTTCAGCATGGTAGAAGACACCTGTAATCCCAACACAAGGGAGGAAGAGGCTGGAGAATCAGGAGTTCGAGGTCATCCTAATCTATGTAGCAGGTTTGAGGTTAGGCTGGGATGAGATCCCATCTGAAAGCCAGAATAGGAAAACGGTGAGGATATGGCTCAGGGAGTGAGTGCTTTCTGTGAAAACATGGGGGCCTAAGTTAAATTCAAAACCTGTGTGGCAAGTTGGGTGTGGCTGAGTGAGCCAGGAACCCCACAGCTGTCAGGGGGCAGAGACAGGACAATTGCCCGGGCTTGCTGGCTGCCAGCCTTGCTTCGGGTTCACTGATGGTGGAGAAAGAGAGAGGAGGACACCAGACATTCCCCTCTGACTGCTCCACTCACCCACAGGCATATGTGCACATATACCACACACCAAACACACACACACACACAGACATATATGCACATACATCACACACCAAACACACACAGACACACAGACACACATACACCACACACATACACACACACATACACACACATACACCACACATATACACACACACATACACAGACAGACACACACCATGCATACACACACACACACACACAGATACACACAGACATATGTGCGCACACACCACACACCAAACACACACACACATGCAATAATAAACCAGCAAAATTGACGAAGACAATTATGCTAATTTCATACAAAAGTTAAAGAATTTCTAATAGTTTTATTCATAAAAAGAATTCCTCAAATATTTGCAATTAGACTACTGACAAATATTGCAAATATTGAGCCTGAGTTGGAGATTGCAATTTAGAAATTCACTGGAGACATTAAAAGAGATAAAAGCACATCGAAAGGATTATAAATTTATAAATGTTCTCTACAAACGCCGGCTTCCTGGTGTAAGGAGACACAAGCTAACCCGTATCTGTACAGAGGAGGAAAAAAAAAATTTGAAAAATATGAAATGCCAAAAGAATCATGAAAATGTGAGTAATAATGAAATAATAGAAAGTATGGACTAATGTTCAGACAGCACACATCATGGAATAAGGGAGCTAGCACGGCAAAGCGTGAGCTTTGTGTCTGTGGTATACCACGCCCTTGCCTTCAATTCTAAACGACGTGTCTTTACTTTCGAACATGCAACATTTTCCAGTGCTTATAGAAATGTTTAGTATGTGATGTATTAATCAGGGTTGGGTAAAGGAACTTAGACCTCTTGAAAGATACGTGTTTGTCATTATAAACTTTATTAAATGATTAAGTCCTTCAGTCCTGACTTAGAAGTGCCTAGTGTCAAACACTTCGATGCGTTAAATTGAGTACTTACAGACACCAAAGGGAGATGTTTTTAAAATAGGCTACGCTTAATTCTTTGATTAACTTTCTCATTTACTCATTATGAAAAGTTTTAAACTCAGGTCAGACCTGGAGAGGTGAGGACAATCAAGCTCCATTATGCAGCATTCCAAACTCTGCACTACAGTAGCCTTCCATTAAACCCTGACCCTAACGTTTGCCTCGGGCCACATTCGGAGTCCTGCTGAACCATGGGTCCCACCTGTAAGGCACTTGCTAATGGCAAAACATGCCTCTGTCGATTGGGCTCATTCAGGACTATTTTCAATACATTAAGTGAAAACATTGAGTCGATTTCTCTAACTTGCCGTCAGTTTTCCTCAATTTCTTTAAATTTAAAATTAGACCTATCTTTCTCAAAACGATGCAATCACATACCCACCTTGCGTTCTCGTTTTCAAATTTTCCGGAGACGACTTTCATTTTTATTCATCTAATACTGTGGGAATTTGAGGCATGCCTGATTATGGGAATATCTCTTTGACAGTAAGACTTGCCGTTTAATACAGATGCATGTATTTTTAAAACTGGAAACATTATTAATTTTTTAATGAGATAATTTTCCATACAAATGGGACACTTAACAAAAACAAATAATCATCTATCAGGATTTCTGGAATCATTTTCCATGTCTGAATGAAGAATACTTTTATCCCAATAGTAAATGTTGCCTTTGTTTCCCATTAGTCTGTATGTTGTCTGTGAAAAACCATTTTCTTTAATGATTTCCACAATTAAAAACTAATTAGGAAATGATCACCGTCTTAAACACTTAGTTAATTATTTATTTTCATTAATAAATTGTTTTTAGAAATTCTTAGGAAGAACCAGCCTGTTCCATCTTAGGCTTAAAATCTATCTGACACTAAAGATAAACAAGGTTCATTCCTGTTTGTGCTTAAACCTGTGTTTCTCATGCATTGGGCTGTGCCTCACTGTAACCTTAACTACACATGGGTTTTTACTGCCTGTCTGAGGCAACGACAACCATGTCTTTGTTTGGAATATTGTTTATAAACATCTTGCAACCCTACCCTTGTTTAAAAAAGGCCGTTAAAAAGGTTGTTATGACTGTTATACAATGATATTCTCTACTCTTGTAACCCACTGATTTTGCTCAACAAATCCCCCATTTGGAAACCCTCTACCCCTGATCTTATAAAAACCCTTGTCTTCCTCATGCACAGTGCTGACTTCTTGAACGCTTCTTTTAGGAACTGGCAGCCCATGTACACAAATAATTAAAAGCTGGCTTTAATTCATTGTTTGCTTTCATTAATTGGGCTATAATGGTTTGAGTCTGTGGCCTTTCTCCTTTGGGATTAATGGATAGATGACTGTTAAACCAAATTGTAACTTACAATGACTAGATTAAGACGTTAACCTCAGAAACTAGAGAATAAGTATTTTATCATATGAGCAACATAATGCAATATATTGTAAATATATATATAATGTAAAACCAACAGAGATAGAATTTAATATGTAACTCTTTAGTCTTTCTTACCTACTGGGTTGGTAAGCTTGGAAATACTATAATATCTGTAGATACAGTCGTATCATAGCAGAGTATGCAACACATATGCAATGAGAACCTTCTAGCACTTTGCTTCAGTTCAGTTACACATGTGTTAAGTTAAATAATCTCAACATGGGGACTCCAATAATCTATTTATGAGGTTTAGATTGGTTTACACTTAGCATATACTTGGTATTTATGCTTGCAGTAATACCTCTATAAATGTTTGTGAGATTCCGCGTCTGCGTGATTGGCTGCAGGGAGTGCTTGTCTCGCATGTGGGGTTCTGGACTTTGTCCCAAACATACAGCAAAATGACAAAAAGGCTGTATCGTATACAGCAATATCTCTTGACTATGTTGGAGTGGTTTCTGAACGTGACATCACTGTGAATGAAGCTAATGTTTGGCCAATGCTTAATATACAGTATCCTTTCCCTTTGGATATTTTGTTAACTACAAATAATAAAGTTCGAGAAGAAGTCAGGAGTTTGAATGCAGTCAGCTTGAGCTATTTCTTAGACGTTCTGTATTGCGTAGTAAGTTGTCTTCATAATATTGGAGTATGAGACAGACGATGAAAAGCAAGAATCCGAAAGAATAAAAACAGTATTTAAATCTACTACACTGTAACTTATCATCTCAATGGTCTAACAAAAAATGGAGAACAAAAAACATTAGAAAATAGTCAATGATAGGTTAGTATTAAAAAATACTATTCTGGGGGAACTCTTTAATGGTTTCCCAGGACACTTTTTCTTCTTCTTTATAACCTTCTTTTCTTTTTTAAGATCGTAATCTAAAATGATATTTATCTCTCAGTAAGCGTGCTTGATTAAAATAAGGAATTGCTGTGAGGAAATATCAAGTTAATTGTCCCATGCCTAGAGGAATTGCTTAGGGTAGGTGTGGAAACCAGTATTTGCTACTGACTGAGCCTTGTAAGGGCTAGAGTCTGACCCCGACACCTCACATCCCGTCACCTATAAAACAGGTTCCGCAGCCCCAGCTTCTTCTCCTCTATTCTGCATGTGACCTTTGCACTTTCAATATTTATAATTAACTTCATGGTTGATAAAGTTGATAAAATCTCGACGTAATCTCCCCATTATTTCACTACCCCTGTGTGCTGCTAACACGTTTTGAAAAGTCTGTATAACGTGCTAACAAGTAACTGAACAAACAAGCATTCATCACTCCCTAAAGCTAACGCTAGTAAACCCTCACCATTAGTGTAGCTCTTTGATAAGGTTTTCTTTCCGGCGGCCGGATCTACTCAGATCCCGTATCCAGTGGTAGGCCCAGTCTGAACGTGTCTGCTTGTGCTGAAACCAATCTCTAGAACTCAACCTTACTACCGCACAAGTTGTGACCCTCCCACTCCTCCTCTGATTTCTCCACCAAGCCAGATCTAACCCCCCTTCTGCTTGCACTCCCGGCTCAGACCAGAAGGCACATCCTGTATGCAACCACAGTCCCCTTTGTCCACTGAATTGACTCCCCTCTGGCCGTTTCTTAACCCTAGGCCCAACCCTCCTGCACATCCTTACCTCCTTCCCAGTCTGCTCTGTCTACAGCAGACATAGAGCTCAAATCATAAAATTCATTAAAGAGTTGAAGGAACAGTGCAGTGAGGTTAAGGAGAATAAATATCAGAGTGAGTCACAGGAAAACGCAAACATACGGCTGATGGAGGTTATGAAGGCAATTCGAGCTCGAGGATGGAGTTGGTGCAGAAAAGAGAAGCGCTGAAGAGGATTCAAGCTGAAATTAAGGCTCAAGTGAAGAACCCAGTATCTAAACTCAAAAACTCAAAGGAATGCTTCAGAAGTAGTAATCAGAGGATGAAGTAGATCTAGACTAAGCAGGCAAGGAACATGAGAAATTGAAACACATATGCACACACATGCGCACGCGCGTGTGTGTGCACGCGCGCGCACACACACACACAGAGGAAAGGAACATATAGGACATATAGGATCTTGGATTATGTGACCACATGAGAGAGAAAAGCCTGAAGTTAACGACCAAAACAAATTATAGAAGAAACGTTTTCCAATCTGAGGGGGAAACAAAAACATAGAAATACAAGAAGCATGGAGAACAGACAAGAACAGAAAGCAAAATCAAAAACAGCGTATCGGTGACTTCTCTAAAGGGGGCATAACCATAGGTTACCTGTCCAAACCTCTTCTCCTTCGGTATTACTAACAATGGGAAGTGCATTACATGAACTCTGTAGCCCTGACACTCTTCCATGTTCTCTGTTACAAAGCCAACTTACACATCTGTCACGATATAAATAGTCGCGTTCGAGCTGCTGCTGCTGCTGCTCATGAAAGCTAAAATTACATTTCTCCCTGGCAGAACATTGCTAACATCTCCCACACATATTGAAATTTCAGATCATTACCATAAGTCCAGTTATACGAAAACCCCAGAGAAGAAGAATGAATGAAGGACTCAGGCATAGAATTTACACAAATCTCCATTTCAGAAGCTTGTATATATACATAAAGACTTTGAAGGGTTTGGAACGTTTTTTTCTGATCATGACCACTCTAAGTCAGAGCAAGCTGCTCTTGGTTGAAAGCAATGAAGTAATGCGGAAATATGTTCTGCGTCTGCGTCTGTACAAGAGGAAGAGTCACTGTGTAGCCTCTTGTATACATAATACAGTCAGGGTAAGGAAGAATACACTATTCATTGAAATTTAGGACAAGAGAAAATAATTGTCATTGTATTTGATTTCAGGCTGTGTGTGTGCTTGTGCATACATGCGCATGTATGTGTGTGTGGACTGCAGGTACTGTCTCTCCATCTCTACACGGAATATTTACAAGTAGTAGATATTAATGTTAGCTGAGGAGGGGTATTCCTGAAGAGTATAAGGTTCAAATTCGTAACTATACCGAGGTAACCTAATGTATTTACCATTAAAATAAGCAGAGACGATGTATAGAGAGAATGGTCAGTTTTCGTTATTCGTCACTTTTTTCAGAACTTATTTGCTCTTGTGGAACTCTTGCCCTAAAGACAGAGGCCGTAACGAAGAATGAGTAGGGATACCCGTGAACCTTGACCTTGTGACCTAGATAAGAAATTAAGCGAATCAAAGTGCACGATTAAACATACGGAAGTAGATGGGAATGAAAGCTAGGCGTCCTGTGTGATCGAGTGGCATCAGCATGAAGCCCAGTTTTAGTCAAGTGATAATTTTCCTGCTGAAACTGAAGAAAGAAATTATTTGAGCTGTGTACAAAAGCAAGTAGAACTAGGTGTAGAGACAAACTAAAACTATAAAACCGGAAGTGACGTCAGCCTGGTTGAGCTATAAAGAGGATGGAGAATTTTGTAGCACTTGGGGGTAGTGACACTGCACGTTAATGTGTCTAGTGTCCAAGTGGGTAGTTTAGCTGGCTTTCTCTACAGCATATTAGCCATGAGCGAAAACAGAAAGGAAAGACAAGTTACACAGTCACAGTGACCTTGACCTACGTACACGAAGTTAATCAAACTAAAGAAAGGGACCAGAAACATGGTTCAGTGGGAAAAGACACGTGTCCCAAAGCTTGGTGTATTGGCTTGAATGGAAAAGATGTCTCCCATGGTCCCAGGCATTAGAACATTTGGTCTGTAGTTGATGGCATGTTTGTAGATAGTTTGGTTGTGTGGCCAGGCTAGAGGAAATGTGTCACTGGGACAGGATTTGAGAGCTTAAAACCTTATTTACTTCTAGTTTACTTTCTTTGTTTTGTTTGTGTGTTTCAAGATGTGATTTCTCAGCTTTCTCCTCCCGTGGTCATGCCTGCTCTGTACGTCCATGCCTCCAGGGCTGTAATGGACCTGTCTTTCTGGAATCTTAAGCCCAAGGAAATGCTTCCTTTTATAAGTTACCTTGGCCATGGTGTTCGACTGCAGTGACAGAAAACAAACTAATACATACCCATTATGATCTGAGTCCAAGGCTCTGAACCCACACACAGGCAAATGGAGGGAACTAACTGTACAAATTGTTCCTTTCCCACATGCACACTGTAGCATGGGCTGTCATTTTTACACATCATACATAATGCACACACACGGATATACAAATGCGCGCGCATGCACACACACACACACACACACACACACACACACACACACACACTAACTATAAACTAAGAAAAAAGAAGGATATCACGGAGAACAACAGTTGAGCACTCCTGAACTTCACAGACAGAATTATTCTTTTCTTACTGAAATGTCTCTGCGAAAATATCAACACTCGAAATGGTAACGAGATTCCCATCTCAGTGTTAAAATAGTTTGATCACAGTCATTAGCATGTTGACATTAGAAAGACATCCCCCATAGAGTTATGCTTCCCTCGTCTCCATCCACCAGTTTGCCGTGCTCATTAGCATGCATTTGTATTGATTCTGGAAATGTCATCTAAATATTTAGAATTCTAGAGGAGCCTTGTGTTTGAAGGAACATGATTCTTCCATTGGAAAGGAAACTGCCTCTGTCAAGAATTTATCATTTTGACATTAGGACTGATGTATTGGATATAATTCCTATCCAAAACTATAGGCTAAGGGGTCAGGTGGGTTTCCCTAGGCCACGATTCTACAGAGTTGTGGTACAATCAACTGTCTTTTGGGCAAGAAAAGATAATGGTCTTTATTTATTTATTTTTTTGTAAATTTAAAACCATATCACATAGTGCTTGTTTTTAAAGACTTTCTTATAATGAATGTAAAATAGTTTTAAGAGAAGAGAAGACAGAAATGAAAATAAAAGATGATATACTCGTCAGTTGGTAATGCAGATATAGGCTTTGTCTCCATTAAGGAAAGGCATCAGAAATAGTGATTTTATGCATGAGCAGCTTTAGCAGCCATGACGGCTCATTGTGGAGGAAAATGGAGCATCATCCTCCATTCTTATTTCTCCTGTTTGACCGTCAGAGCACAAGATTCGTCACATGCTATAAAATCAATATTATTTCAGATAATCTTAGAACAGACAGAAACTTGCCCCTGCGTGCAATGCCTTTATATTTCAGTTTGCTGATGTCAAATCAGGTTACAATTTCATATGGATAGGAAGCAAGTAGAAAATTCCATGCAGGAATAGATAATTTTGTGCTCCATAATTTCCAATTCTACCAAATACAATACTAAGAATTGTGAAGTGAAGATTTTCTTCTTTTCTTTTTAGAATTGTATAATTATGCCCTTTCTCCCTTTGAAACCTCCCATTTGTACTCCCATATACTCTTCTTGCTCTCTGTTTAAAAAAAAAATCAGGACCTTGTTTCATTAATTGCTGTTACTTCGAAGGGATAAAGTCTATCAGGCAAAGAAATTATGAGGCATCTGAGGATATCGAGTCCACTGTGAGGACGCAGAGATGAATTAGTGCTAGTGGTACTCGGCTCAGTTTTCCCTTTTTCTTAGTTGAGTATTTAGATTCATTGTATGGTGACTCAAAAAAATCAGGATGGGTATATCTTACCCACTCTGGTAGTTAACTACCACCTAGTAGTGGTAGTTAAAATTGACTGTTATTTTGACCACATGACAGCATAGGAAAACGCAATTGAAGAATTGCCTGCATCAGATTGACCTGGGGACATGTCTGTAGGGAATGTTCTCGCTCACTCATTGATATAAGAAGGAATAGCCCTCTGTGGAAGGTACCATTTCCAGTCAGGTAGTTCATGGGCTAGAAAAAAGGTTGCTGAATATGAACCTTGGGGCAAGCCAGAACATTCCTTCCTGGCCTCCATTTCAGTTCCTGCCTCCAAGTTCCTTCATTGAGTTCCTGTCCAGACTTGCCTCTGGGACAGACGGATTACTGGCAGTATAAGCTGATGAAATACTTTTTTTTTCCAATGTAGGTTTGGATCAGTGTTTTTATTACAGCAGCAGAAAACAACCCGATAATTTAACTGAGCTGATAAGTTTATTGAAACACTCATAGACACATTAAAAATAACCACAAAATATTCCTGTTATTAGCATGTAATTTTAGACAATTTCTGGGGAAAAGCTTCACACGTAAGCTTTGGTTCTCTTAAAGAAGAAATGTGATATGCATCTCATAGAGATACATACGATGATGTAATACATTTAACAATGTACACTTATTAATGCATATTAATACATATAAATGTTTGGAAGGGACATTCTTTACAATTGTATACAATTTCAATGTTATAAATTTTATGTTTCCTTAGAGATCATGAACTCTAGAATATTAAAGATGAAAATGAAGAACTTTAAATCTAGAAATCAAGGATAGAACCTGGTGAGAAGTACACATAAGTTAGAAATTAAATTAGCATGTGACTGAGATGCTATTTTCCCTTCACTCTATAACTCTGGCTTTACTTGACTTTCTTAGAACAATAAAAGAATGTGGATTCTAAATCAAATGGTTTTTGATTGACATGAGAAATAAGGTTACCTGAAAGTGTATCTGAAGAGTAATAAAAATCATATTTGGATACATGACAAAGACCGAATTATATTTTGGAACTGTATTTCTTATCTCCATAAGAACCAGTCTAAAAAAGATGAAGTATCAAAGATACAGGGACTAACGCACCATCATGGCAAAAACTTTACTATTTATGTATAAATCAAACAATAACAACAACAAATGATTTAGATAGAGCAACATGCTGAAATCCCTGTGATTGACATTTGTAGAAACACAACTCACTGTTTTTTCTGTTTGTTGTTTTAATTTTACCTGATGTTTAGTTAAAGTCACCTAAATATTTCAGTCATGAAAGACTGACCATGATATTTTCAAGAAAAATCATTAAATTAGTAAGTAGCAAAAATAATGAAAAGATCATTATAAATAACTTTCTTCAAGTGACTTATTTAAAGTATTTTTTGTTTCTCATTAGCATTAGTACTTTATACACTGGACTATTACAAATATTAAGGACTTGTCGAACATACCCATTGATTTTTATATGCAGTTCATTTCATACTCTTAATGATTTGATTTGTGGTAGGTTCATCTAGATGAATGTACAATGCCATATGAGTTTTGAAAAATTGTGGATGTTAGGATTAGTATTAATTGTCCGCTTGATAAAACCTATGATTAGCAGGAAGAAAAGCTTTTGGAGATGTCTGTGAAGAACTATGTGAATTGATGTGGAAGGATTCAGCCACTGTGAGCAGCATGATTCTCTGGAGTCAGGGTCCCCAGAGGAATAAAATGCAGAGAGCAAGGTCATGAGTTTATTTTACTCTGCATTCTAATGTAAGTATAAAATTTATTTTACTCTGCATTCTAATGTAAGTATAATATGATCAGCTGCTTCAATCTCCTGACACAGTAACTATGTGGATTTGATGTAACTGGAACTTAAAGCCACAGTAAATGTTTTTTTCCCCATTTAGTTGCTTTTCTAGGGGTGTTTTATTAAGACAATATGACAAAGAAATTAAAATACTTCAGATTTTAACTTTTAATCCTTCCAGGGTTAGTGATATATAATAGCTTACGTTATGATGTTAGAAATAGTGAACCACAACTATAATATTATGTAGGTTACTATATTAAATGCATTTTGACTTATGGTATTTTCAACTCACGTGAGATTTTTCGGGGTGTAACTCTGCCTTAAGTCAGAGAGTTGTAGCAGTGCTAAGAAGACTGGAAGACCTAGTAAAGGAACTCCTCCATACTGATAAAGAAACAATTTCAAAGACTTCACAATACAAAATTTATAGTGGCAGAAAGGATTGCCCAGTGAGTAACTTGCTTGCTCCATGCACATACAGGTCTCGAGTTTGGATCCCCAAGGTCACACAAAAAGCAGAGTATAGCCAGGCATGCCTACAAGCTTGGGCATGAGATGCAGAGTAACACAGATGGATCTAGACCTCTGTCTAGTCTATCCAAATTAACCAAACTATGAAATCCAACTTTAGTAAGAAACCCCCGTTCTCTCACAACAACACCAATAAAAAAAAATGTCGAGATCAACAGAGAAGATCCCCAGTGCCAACTTTTTATAATCTCCATGCAACATACTTTCTAATTTCTCCAGGTCCAGTGGGTCTCCCACCCTCACAGACATATACTTGTGAAAGGTATACACACATGGCTGTGTATACATGTGAATATACACACATATTACACACATATACATACATCCTTTGTACACAGAGACAAATAAAAAATAATCACATTTATGTATGTGTAAGGAACCCAGCATGGCGTGCTAACAGAAGAGTATAAGAACTATGTCATATCAAGATTTCTTTAAACAATTGTAAGTCCTTAGGAGGTTTTTCATTAACCTTGAGAGCATAGCATTTCTAATGTTTGAAGTGGTTGGCAAGATCGTGAAAGCCTGCCTGAGATGTTAGACTCGGGAAAGTCTATGGTGAGTCAAATGCAAAATGCAAAGACACCCAGATAGAAGTCCTCCAGTGAATTGCAATAAAATGACTGACACCACCAGACATTTAAAATTTGAGTAATTATTGTAGGAAAGTAATCAGCTCACATTTTTACTAACTTCGGTTATTTTAATATTCATTTTCTCCTTTTGTGTGTAGAAATTTTCTTTCCAAACATTTGCATTTGAAATACTATTTATTTACAAGTCTAGTAATTAAGCTGGGGAAACACCAGATAATCATGAAATGAAACATAAGGACACAAGTTTCTTCTCAAGGATTAACTTATTAAATAAACCTTATCCCAAAACATGGATCCTGAATGGATTCATTTTGTCATATTTTAAATACAATTGACAGGTGCTTTCCAGTGCCTTACAATATTATTTTATTTTTAAGAAGGACATCAGTCCATTCGGTGATGTATTTTAAGACTGTAGACAACAAAAATGGGCAAATCATGTCTCAACAAACTTGAACAGTAAGACTGACAGCTCCTGTGGAGCATCCTAGTCATGGTAATTTGGCTGTTATTGTTGTCTGTCTGTTAGGAAATATCTTTTATAAAAAAATGTGCCAATCATTTGAGACTTTTGTTTAAAAAACTGTTGAATTAACATATCAATGACTGAGGGAAACACATAGAAAATGTCATGAACTATTCTAAAAGAATAAACAATGGACCAGTACTATACCTCAGTCATTTGTAGAATAAGTGATAAAATTTTATCATGAAGAACAGCAAAATAATTTGCATAAATTATTAAATCATATGCATACATGAGAATCAGGGGCAGAAACTCTTGTTATTTTCACAATTGGTAATTAGTAACTAGAAAAAAATCAATAATTCTGAATTGCTTTATTTTATGACAGATTTGAGCTATCAAATGCAATGCTTTCCAACATGCCAAAATGAGTTCACTGTGAGGGTCCTTATCTACATTAGACTTATTAACAAACAGAAATATATAAAGGACACAACGTACCACAAAGGAACATTTTGGCATGATAGGCCAGAATACAATGCAGTTCATTTTAGTCAAAATGAACTATAAAAAAAAATTTCAACTGAAGTTATTGTCATGTTTGGTTAAAATACTTTTTTATTATCCCCTATCTTAATTTTCAAATTGTATTTCCTTTTGTTTAAATGGATTTTATTTTTGGAAACACTAAATTCCACATGGTACAATGCAGTTTTGGGGACAGATGTCACTGAAAATAATACACACTGCCATCAACAAAACTTACTTGAAGTGGGTGTCCCTATTTACATGTTAGTTTGGTAAACTGTGATATGAATATACTTTATGTTCATAAACACTTCTCTGTAACGGCCAGCTGAGCACACTGCTTTGTTATCAGCAAGCATAACGATGAAACTGCTAAGAAAAAAAAACGTGTCCCATTATGGGATGCTTGCTAATTACCTAGAAACATTAGAATAGAAAAGAAAATTTATTTACTCTACCTTTGAAAATGTGTACAAGTCACATGTGTTACCCCATCGGTCAAATATACATTAAAAAAACCCAATGACTCACTAACTCTATCACACATTTTAAATTAGTATATCTACATCCAGATTGTATTTAAAATTCCGTACACAAAATCATATGTGCCCATACGTGTGCTGCATTGAACATGCTTGTTAGCAGATAAAGGTAAAAGAAAAACGAAAAGGAAGGAGTCTTGAAACTCTTAAAGTAAATGATGACCAGGCTATAATTCATAGATGCAGAGAGGTTAGGTGTAAAGGGAAGGAAAGGAGGGGCGCATGGATCTCTCTGGGAGGGGAAAATAGAATCTATTTTATGGGTGGATTGGGAGGAGGGGGACAAGAATGAGACGATGGGGGGGGGAGGTGAAGTGGAATAGGGATGAGGGAGAGAATGTGGGGAGAGACAGCTAGGACTGAGGGCCATTTGAGAAGTGTGGAGATGTAGTGCTGTGGAAACTTCCTAAACATATATGAAGATAGTCCTATAACAGGAGAGATGAAATCCCAACTGACCACCACTTGTCGCTAAATACTTCCAGTACCAGGTCTAGGTAACATTGACGAGTTGTTGGCCAAAACAATCCCATGAAAACCCCTCCAAACAACCCAAACTGCTGACAAGACAGTAGGTTGCTGTCTACGGCCTGTCAGCAATGTCCCTTTGCTGAAGACAACACCAACAGGACTCGTTGAACATGGGAAGATTGAGCTAGTGCTTACATAGAGCTTTCTCCCCTTTCTTGGGTATGGGAAGGTACTTACAGTCTACCAAAAGAGAAAGGTAAACACCAACCCAGCTACAAACCCTTTTGTCTAAAACGCCTTCCTGCCTAGAAAACATGCTAACACAATGGTAGCACAAAGCTTAGGGGTATAACCAACCAATATCTAATTTGACTTAAGGCCCAGTCCATCAGATGGAACCCACACCTGGCATCGATTGGGTGATTAAAAGCCAGTACCTGACATCGACTGGGTGACTAAGAACCAGAGACTAGAGAGCACAGAGGCCTTGGCTAAAAGCAAACACTACCAGTCTTTCCAAAAGGAAGTTGTGATAAAATGACTCCCAGTAGTATTCTGCTACCCTCATAGATCAGTGCCGTACCCAGCCCTCCTCAGAGAGGCTTCTTTCTGCAGCAGATGGGAACAAATATGGAGAACCACACCCAGACATTGCTCAGAGAAGGAGATACCTTGGGGTACTCAGCTGTGAACTGGTTGTCTGCATCATATCATTTCCCTCAGAGCTCATGGAACCCCAATGGGGCAGGAGGCAGAGGGAGTGGCGGATACTTAGAGACCAAAGTCCTCTAAATAAACTGAGCAAAACTCATGTGAACTCGGACTGAAGCAGCAAGCTCAGGGCCTGCATGGATCTGTACCACGTCCTTGGCATATATATTATGGCTTCTGTTTTAGTGCTTTTATCAGACTCCTGAATGTGTGAATGAGTGAGTCTCTGATTCTTTTGCCTTCTCTTGGGGCCCATTTCTTTCAGGTCCATTGCTAATGTGATGGACTCTGTTTTATCTTATTATATGTTATTTTGTTATGTTCTGTTGTTATCTCTTGAAAGCCTGTTCTTTTCTCGGTAGAGATGGAAAGGAAGTGCATCCGGTTGGGAGCAGAGACAGGGAGGAACTGGGAAGAGCAGAGGGATATTATTATAGACGACTGTAATCAGGATGCATTGCATCAGAAAAGAACTTATTTTCAGTAAAAGTAAAAAAAAAAAAAAGATGATGTGCGAAATAAATTAACCTAAAAACAATATGTTTAGTTAAGTGATCATAAATGAATACTCTGGAATGAGTGAAGAACATGTTTATTTATGCTAAGTAATTATGGTATATAAATGTGTGGATTTAGATAAGTCATGTTTAATAATATATTCGTGACATTTAACGTAAGGTTAAACTATCTTGAGATGCTTCCTAGTCACAGTGAGCCTGAATGCGTACTGAAGAGGTTACAAATAACATGTAAAAATGTAAGGAGTATCTAAGCAACAGACAATAAAGAAAATATTATGGAATCAGAAATGCTATGTAGAGCTGAAAACAAGGGCATTGTCTCCATTTCCCACAGCTATAATCTCAACCCTTTATTGCCTGATATAAACATTTTTTTTTTATTTATATATAAAAACACCCTTAGTCCGGAGGGGGGATGTCCTCATGAATTCAGTGATCTGATACTAAAAAAGTACTTAGATGTATAAAAGTATGAGCAGAATATTGAGAAAAGAATATGGGGTGTTTAAGAGTATACAGACAAAGGTATATGTAGAAGAATAGCCCTGTGTGGAAGTTAGGGTCTACCCTCCTAAAATGGTAGACACACCTTTAACAATCCCAGTATTCATAAGTGAATGGCAGTTCACACTTTGATCCCGAGAACAAACAGTGGAAACAGACACAGGAAGCGAACTCAGGAGTCAGTGTCACATGGGAAATGATGTCTGAGATGAGTCAGGGTGAATGGCAGACAAAGTGACTAATCAGAAGAATAGTTAGCAGAGTAAGGACATGCCCAACTCTCAGGGAAAAAAGGCTCTCAGGTCAGTGAAATGGAGTTACAGTCAGTCAGTTACAGGTCAGTTGACAAAGTCAGTTACAGAGTTAGTCATTACAGGTCAGTTGACACGATCAGTTACAGAGTTAGTTACATAGTCAGTTGGAGCACAGTCAGTTCCAGAGGCAGGATGGAGCAGTGAGAGCTCAGGGACAGACACAGAGACACAGCAGAGATCTGCAGAAGAAGCAGATTCTTCTGTGTTTACACAAACTACAACTTAGAATGGTATTACATAAAGCTAGAAATTTTTTAATTGAATTAACAAAATTTATAATTTTCTAAAAATCATTTTATCCTAATTATATGAATTGCATATTAAGGCAGCTTATTTAAATAAGAACATAAGGATATATAATGTAGTTGTGGTTAATGAAAAAAATTTGCCTGCTTATAAATTTCATACAAAGAGAAATGTTTTAATCTGCAGATGTTTGATATAGAACTAAAAAAAAATAGTCTTAAAGAAAGTAATCCAAGGACATTCTATTTCGTTGAAAATAGATTTAAGATAAGAAACTGCACATATTACTTACTGTAAATAATGATTTTATTAACATATGAATCCATTAAAAACAATTTACAGTTAGTAGGCATGGTTTATATCTTATAAATTTCAATTTAAAGCCTGATATTTATGTATTGTTATTGAGCAATTTTTAAATGACTGTTAACTTTCTGTAGAGCATTGTATAACATTGTATACTGTATAACATTGGCAGGGTAAAATTTCAAAAAAAGTGCAAAGCAAATGTGTGAGCTCCATATGAGAGTTCATTATGCCCACTAGGGAATTCACATAAATATCCAATCTACTCTCCACAATAAGACAACTTGTTCCGGGGCATATCATTCCATGTGGAGATCTTGTTTATTCATTTGTTAAATTACTTTTCTTAAATAAGAAAGTAGTTCTGATAAGAGAGAGACAGAGCAAACAATTCTTGCATAACATCAGCAGTCTTTGCCTTTGTACTTAAGGAGAGAATGGTGTTGGAAGTCTGTCTGGATTCACGGTCATGCTCTGTTGCCTTTTGCGGAGACGTGATGTTACGATAATGCAATAAGGTCCATGGGCTCCTCACAGTCACATACACGGCTGCAGCCACAATGTCTGTATTTTATGTGCTGCTACATCCACCACAATCCTAGGCTAGAATATGTCAAGAGACTCCTACACAGCGTCCTTGAACTTCTCCAAACAGGGCCCAATGGCATCCAAAATGGTGCTGTCCACATTAAAATGTAAATGAACCCTCTGTAACTGCAAACCAAGATCATTTTGCACAGGCGTTTAAATATAACAAGACTTTAAAACTCATCCTTCAGGGATACGTCAGGTACTGAGGTTGCTGAGTTGCATCCGGGATAATGCTGTCTATATACTTGATTTTATGGCTCTTGTGTGCTACTCCCTGCATTCAAGAAACTATTCTGCTAAATCACATAACATGACATCTAGACAAAACCCCAATGACTATTTCTTTCAGTTTCATGAAGGGGATACAGATATATTTTACTGTCGTCCGTCTGATGTCTGATGAAAAACTTAAACAATCTTGATAGTAATGCAAAAAAAGAGACTCTGCATTTGAACAGTTTATACTTATGAAAAATGACTACTGTGTGGTGTTTATGTATTTCTAAAAGCAGAATTCTGTCCTTTTGTTGTCTTACTAATGTATTTATCTCTGACTCACACCATGTGGTCAAATTGCGGGAGCCTTATCGACATAAGTCACTATCAAGGAACATAGTATCTCCTGTCATGAGTTTTCTAGTGTGTTCTCATAATGAATGATGCATAAAACGCTTCCTAATCCTTCAGGTCAGACCCTCCACTGGAATGGTAAATGGAAACACTGCCTTCCTCAAATGAGATGTCTTTTCCAATGAATGTGAGAAAAATAGATTTCTGAACTGGGTTACATTATTTTCAATGACGATCAGTAAATGTTATGTTGTCTTCCTGTGAATAAACCCTGGAGAAAAAAACTGGAAACCGTTGATGTCAAGATAAAAGAAGAAAGATTGATTCTCCCTTGATGTATCACATTTAGCACAATCACACCTTTTCTGTGTCTCCCTGCTTTATAAATGCCAGTGAGGAGAAAAATCTGCACACTGCCTGTAGGTTCTGAATTCATCATTTTCTGCTTGTGAAAACTATATTTTTCAGAAACATGTTCATAAATGAAAGCTGAAATATAAAAGCAAAGAAAAATACCATTTTTCTCAAGCTTGCCATAAGATATATTCATGGATAATATTACAGATATATTCAATTTTGTTGATGCACTAAGCCCTGTACTTTAAAAACAAACAGGATTAAAATGTATGAAACATTTTTTTGAAATCATTTTCCACTGTGTATACCTAAAAGTTCTCCATCCAACTGCATGCGTATCTTTGTATATATCTGTTTCCTTTTGCTCAGTAGTCATTTACAATAGTTTTTTTTTAAAGAAAAGATAAATTAAACATTGTCTCCTAGACCATCGGATCCAGGAGGTAAGTGACCAGAGTTTTGTAGATGGAAGATTTAAATATCTTTTTAATTTACTAATCAGCATAATGCTGAGAGTCAGTCTCTCCTTTGTAACTAGAGTCACATAAACAGCAAAAACTTTGTAGTTCATATATTTAAAGATTGAGTTGATGCTTTTGAGAAAACATGGCTAGAATGTTTTCAGGTGAATTAGCCAGGTGTTTATTATATCAAATAGGGTCAATTCATGCATACTCAGATCTCAGTGATAAAGACATATTTGTGTGTGTTCTGTGCCTAAAACTTCCTCATGTTTCTCATGCACAAACAACACCTAAATGCTTAAAGAAAATACTGATTTTCAAGTTCCTCATCTACATTGCCTTAAAAATTTAAAAACAAAAGATATCAAAAATTAAAAATTTAAACGAAATGTGTTAACTAGTGTGTCATTACTTCTACATAACTAATTGTAAAAAGTCCATCGTGGTAGTTGTAGTTCCAATAAGGTATTGGAAACTTAGTGTCTTGCTTGGTATATTTTGCAGGATCGGGAAGCAAAAGAAATCAGGAAGCAGAGACGACAGCCCTCACAGATCTGACCCAACCCTTCCACCACCACTAACAAAGCCTTCCACAGTGATTCCACAGTCTTCCAAAACAGCAGTATGGAGTAATAATCAAATGTCTCAAACCATGAACCTGTGGGAGACCGTTCATACTCAAATGATACCAAGCCCTAGGTCCACTCTGAACCAGCTGTGGTTTGTACCTGGCATCAGTGACAGCTGCATAGGCTTCTACACATCACTTACCCACTATGTGTGTCCATTACTAATTTTGGAAGTATTAGTTTGTGATATGGCTGTTCAGAATTGGGTAAGAAGCTCTAGGACAAGTAGGGGTAGCATGTAGTTAAGGTGATTTATTTCCCTCATCATTTGAGAATGACAGCAATGGCGTTGATCATACCACGGTTCTGCTGGCTAAGCCAGAACTGGGAAAACACTACACATCCCCCAAAGAAGAATACGTTCTGGATGCCTCCCTGCCTTGAAATGGCTGGATGCTCTACCTCCAGAGTCATCTTCTCTCTTTTCCTTCAGGTTTCTCCCTGCTTTCCTTCTACCAGTTCAGCTTTTAGGAAAACCTTTATTTATGTTATTGAAAGCCTGACATTGCTCCTACTTATCCCTAATTGTCTCCTCCAAAAAGAATATGTCCTATTTAATTCTAATACCCTGATTAGTCATTACCTACTGTGCAAGGCTAGTTTAGTAACCCCAGGGAATGAAGAGTCATTGCTGGGTTTTATCTTTATTATATCGGTATATTTTACAGTGCTTGACAAGTAATAGCTATCGCTGAGAGGAATGATTGAATGTATACGTAGATGCTAGTGTCGGGTAGTTTGAGCCCTTGAAGCCTAAATCTGTATCTCCGTATCTACATTGAATCTCCTTGATTGCCACGATCTGTGTAAATCAGTGAATCTTTATTTATACGCCCAACGTTTGCCCTCAGCTACTGCTGAGTGACTATCGAATATATGGCTTTCTAATTTCCTACTCTATTTAATGTTTAGGACATTGTTTAACCCGACAGGGAGGAAAATATTTTATATCTCAGCTCAAAGATAATCAATGATCTCCCCCATGCAACCATTTGGGTGTTTTTTCACCGTAGGGAGAATGATGATATTATTATTCCACATGTGGACTTTTTGGTTTTTTTCAACGCATCCTTTAGAGTAAGTTTCCAGTGTCTCGGGGTACCACTTTCTTATTGACTTTCTATTTTAATTTTGTGTGTTGTCCCTCCATTTCTATTTTGTTCACAGCTATTTCTTTTATTGCCAGTTCCGTTTTAAACAACTTTAAATTATCTGGGGACTAGGGCAGGGGATATAAAATGGAAAGTGCCTCATAATTTCTAGCATACAGCAAGCACCCAATAAATGTCCCCTGCTCCATTTTCTCTCCTCAATATTCCCTTCACCAGCAACTCACCTTCAAACACAGCCTTCAGCTCCTTTGGCCCACTTGCCTTTACGAATATGGGCACTGACTGCTTCTCTCTTCACGTATTTTTTACATATCCGAAATTACAGTTCAATGCAATAAAAGGTTATAAGGCACCATCAGAACCAAACTAAGTAATCCTAAGACAAAATTTGCTTTATAACTGATACAGTAATAAGATATATTTTGATTTTAGCAAAACAATGGTAACAGGATTAATTTTTATTTGCTGGCAAGGCAAATTCATAAGGATTTGAAAGTCAAAGAGCTACAGGTTTGCCGTTCCTTGAATGGTTACAGGTTTCAGTAGGCTTCTGATTCTGGAGATCTTGGCTAATAGAAACTGTCAGTTTTCTTTAGTAGCTGCAGGGCCTGTGTTTTCAAGTGTTATCATGACTATTCTTTATCTCCTGGTGGTTTTATCTCTATCCTCCTTCTCTGTAGCTTCATTCATGCAATTCATTGACGTCTTTTGTGGAAACTCCACAAGTGCCCTGGTTCACTATAGAGTTGGATAGAATTTCCCAAATTCTTATGTATCAAAGGCTTGCTATGAGTTGGGCCTTTGGAAAAGTCAGAAACTCCTTTGTTAAGAATTTGGTGGCTACGATATGGTAGATGGTGAGGGATAGGGTCTAAGTGAAAAGGAGTGAGTGATCTTTGAAGACATATTTTGTCCTGAGCCCCTATGATACCCGAGGCCAACAGAATTGTCCCACCATAAGCTTTACACCAAGGTATCCCGCCTCACCCCAGGCCCACAAAATGTGAAACCCAATGAGTTAGCACTAATAAACCAGGACCCAAAATAAATCTCTCTCCCTTTCGATTTGTTTCCTTAGGAATTTCATTCCAGCAGCAAGCATCTGAGAAACACAACTGCAGAGGACAGCATTCAGAAACCTCTGGCTGTTTCACATTAAGGTATGTACGTGTATTTAAATTAATGAAAGTCCTCTAACTTTCACAAAAATAGATATAATATTTTTTCTTCTCAGGCGTCATTATAAGATATTTCTAGTTATCCAGTTTCCTTTAAATTCATACACTTCTGGCCATTTGGTATTAGTTATTATAATAGACACACACTGGGAATTTCTTAAAGCTTCTTGATACCTAATGTTAAACAACTTATTTGGGGGGAAGAAGACTTCAAAACACTTGTTTCCATAGTGCAGAAATATTGGCTGCTGAACCATAAAATGAATTTGGATGTGTGATTAGTTCATTTTTTTATTTCTGCAGCTTCCAATTGCGTTTGTCAATATTAATTATTCTCATACTGACATTAGTTAAAAAGTACTTCTCAGTCATTTTCTTTAGAAAAAAAATATTAATGTACTATTAATCTTATCCTAGACACCTGATAGATTATATTGTTTGAATTTGATTTCCACGGCTACATGACGAATCGCCACTAACTTGGCAGTTTAAAACAACACTCATTTATTACGTCACAAGGTGCAGAACCAAAGTGTTGTCCTTTGGTGGTTTTAAGTTATTTCGGCATATTGAGAACCTAGAACCTCATCTCCCTAGAGATGCCCCCACCCAACCCCATGCCCCTTGTATTCAATTTCAGATGTACTGAATCTCAGCAGAGGGGCAGAAGAAGGGCGGATGCATTGGGTGGAAATGTCACTTTCACATATGGTATGCTAACTTTCTCTAAAATCTGTATCTCCTGGTGTTTCTAGATCATTCTCAGTATCAGGTGTTTCAGTATATTGAAACTTTACCTACATCGGTAATTAGCAGTTGCTAATCTTAGAAGTTTGGTCCAATCACCGCATGGTACACAGGTGTTAGTATCACAAGAATGTCCAGGCTTGCATCTTGACACAGAAGACAAAAAGGTCTGAATTTTATTTTTACTGTTTTGTGGCAAATAAAATGCATACATTGCAAAATAGGAGTCAAAAATTAGCATTGGATCTTAGATCATGGCTATGGTGTTTTAGAGATTCCTGTTTCTTGACCAGTGAGGACTGACTCACTCAGAAAATGTTTGGGAGAGAATGCTATAGTCACTGACTTTAAAACATATGTCTCCATTGCACACAAGCTAGAGATTTTGGGTTTGGATTTGAGATTAGTTCATTTGCACTACTGCAGTTTCGAAATTTTTTACGAGGGAGGGTGAGGGAAGCTGAGTCTGAGGTAGAACAGGATCCTGTAGACAGAGAAAAGGAGAGAGAGAGAGAGAGAGAGACACTAAGAAGAAGAGAGAGAACTATGCCAGAGAGGGATTATATGTGGGTTGGTGGGTCCCCTGCTGATGATGTAAGATGACAGAAGACAGGTGACCAGGGTAGGTACAGCTCAGGTACAGGGCAGAGACAGTTCCACAACACTATTTTCAATAAAAAAAAAGAAAAGAAAAAAAAAAGAGTTCCAATAAAAATAAGAAAGGAAACACATTTCCCTAGATGGGTGGTTTGGGTGGTTTGGAAGGGCATACCAACTTCTCTGGATAGCCCCTTTCTCAACCCCTTCCAGTATACCTAACCCTTCACTTAATAAACGGTGTTGAAGGACTTGAAGGAGACCTCCAACACAAAGTTTATACCCCCCATTGGCATAGGATTCTCCTCCATGCTGCAGGATGTCTGAATTAGATATTTTATTGTATTGTACTGTTTTTGATGGGATCGTACTTCCTGTACACATTCTGTATGGGGGAAGGGTGCTTCCTGATGCTTTGCAGCATGTAAAGAACTGGCTTCCTACACCTGTTAACACCTCTGTGCTAAAAACAATGGAGTAGCCCCCCCCCAGATCTCCTCATGAACAGGCCATTTGTTTATGCTAATGCAGATGAAGGATCCCTATCACCATCAATGGTCTGCAGCTGTGTGATCAGGGAAGACTATGACTCACCCCCAGCTTGGACACACCCACCAGGATGGACTGACAAGTCTACTGGCAGACCTTAGGAAATGTTAGATTCCATTCATTTATATAATTAAGGCCTGTGGGGAGGAAGAGGTTTTTGAATGAGGGTTTTGAATGAATATAGCATCTAGGGGCTACAGGAGAGGAGGCAGAGCCTTGTGAGGACGAGCACATTTCTGTTGGTTTAATTTATTACAGATTCCTAAGTCATACAGAAATTTCAAAATTAGTCACAGGACATAAGACGGACAGAACCCTGAGAGGACGATACATCTCATTTTACCCATTAGCCCATATTTCTGGGGTATCCGATGATAACAGGAAAATATGTTACATCTCCATTACGCCTTCCTAATTACAAACACACAGCTCTTGAGCACCGTAATGAAAGCTCTATTACTAGAAACATACCATGGGCTCATTTTTTTTTTAAAATAAAGCATTCAGAAAAAAAATAATTCATTTAAACACTTTTTGTATGATAGAAGCAGAATAGTGAATAAATTCTGACAATTATAAAACAAGGACACAAAGAAAAGCAACAAATAAAGCCAGGCAGGGTAGCAATGGAGACCGAGAGATCGGAAGTTCAAGGTCATTCTCAACGAAAAATGGAATCGAAGAGTCCAGGGGCAGCCTGAGTCCATCAAAAATAAAAAGGACAAAAGTCAAATTAAAAGCAATTGATCATGGCATAGATCACAACTAAGGTGTGTTATACTTTTGTCTAGGTTGTGGTGTGTTTCTCCTCTTAAGTGGCATTTTTTTTTTAAATAAAAGCAAACATTACTTATGTACTGCTTGTATAACAATATTCTTTAAAGCTACCGGGTGATTACATTCAGCAGAAATTTTACGGCTGTCAAAATTCACTTTGGAAAAATCCACCCGTGTTAGTGAAACTTGCTCTTATTTCTTGCTTTTGTCACTAATGGGAGTTTTCAGTAAAGACTTCAGGTCTCACTGATGTATGAGCCCAGTCATTCTCCTTAATTGTGTTTGTAAATTCAATTCCTATTATAGAAAGAGACATTCCTGGCTGCACTTCACAGAAATTATGATAGCTTCTAGGACATCCTTCATTCATTCCTAACTTGTGCATGTTCTAAAACTGTCTCATGTGGAGCAACTCTAAAATTGTTACTTGTTTCTCATCGACCTTGGGAGGTTTTATTCTGCTCCACGCTCCTCTGATGACTCAATATATTTCCTCTAAATCTAACATAACACCACTGAAATTCTACAAGAAAGAAAGAAGAAAATTCATTTGCCATGCATAAAAATACATGACACAGGGCCCTCGACTTAAAAGTGGTTAAACATAAAAGGTTTGTGACCCGTGATATGCTTTTAGTTAAAATAATACTTTGGATTTTGAATTTTTCATTTATTTTCCTCTTTGGTGGTGTGTCATATGAAGTATATTCTCTGTGACTCTGAGCAGCAGAAGGGGCTTCAGCTCCTAGTGAGCCTCCTGTTCATACGCTGAAGGTGGCCTTGACTTTAATTTTCAACTTACAATGAGTATGTCAAGGGACAATACTGTTTTAGGCCAAACAGTATTTTTAACACAATTTGAAATTAAGAACTCACTCTGTACTTTTATCTTCTTGTAACAGGTTTCCCTGTTGTACCTCAGGCTGCATTGAACAATTTCGTGAAGTTCTGGCTGTCTGCGTGTTCATTACCCTGTTTAAACCTCCAAACTCCTGGTACTCTGGGCATTTATTATCATGTGCATTCTGAAGGTTTCCTTTGGTTTGGTCCTTTAAGACAGGTTTCTCCATATAGCATGTGCTGTCCTGGAACTCACCCTGTAGACCGGGCTGGCCTCAAAGTCGGAGATCAGTAGGCTTCTGCCTCCCAGAGTGCTGGGATTAAAGGCCTTTGCCACCACCACCACCAGGCAGATTCAAGAATATTTGGAGCATTCATAATAGAAATAGAAAGAAGACTTATGGGAAAACGAAACAGTGAACCATCTCTCCTCCCTGTCTTAGCTCCCCCATGCTGCATTGCTGGCAGTGCCATTTTATCGGAATTTCTCAAGTCTGGGTCTCTCACAGAGTAAGCATCCACAGGAGAAGCGGGAGAAGGCTCTTCAGTATGACTTTGAATCAATTCTGATTTTTTAAACAGTTTTTTTTAAAAATACATATGAAAGACAAACTCTCCTAAAATGTTCATATGATAATTATCCGGGGAGGACTGAAACAAAGGTAAGGAATAATAAGATGATATGCACAAGAAAAGGGGAAGAGAGAGTCTGTTGGAGTTTCCTAAGGAACTAGTAATAGCATCAACAAGTAACTAATAATCTTCGCCTGACTTTTTCAAAGTATCTGTAAGACATGGAAAGTAGAAAATCATTGCTTTGCCATATGCAACACTGTTAATCTGCCAAAAGAGACCTGGTGTGTGGCCTATGCAGCGGATAAGATAAAAAGACACCAAAGCTCTGCAGCAGATACGGTTATTGCTTTTTAATTGAAAATAGAGTCTTCTCTCATATAATACATCCCTACCACAGCCCCCTCCCCAACTGTTCCCAGCGCCCCTGCATCCCCCTTCACCCCTAGATCCATTCCGCCTGTGTTTCCCTTCAGAAAAGGGCAGGCTTCCAAAAGACAACAACAAAGCAAGATGCAGTAAGAGAAGGCAAAAGCTCTCATATCTAGGCTAAGCAAGGCAACCCGGTAGGAGAAAAAGAGTCCTAAAAGCAGGCAAGAGTAAGAGACATACACCCAGAGACACTTCATCCTACCACAAGGACATTTGCTCAGTCATGTTTATTGAGGCTTTATTCTTAACAGCCAGAAACTGGAAACACCTTACATGCCCCCGAACCAAAGAACAAATAAAGAAGATGTCGTACATTTACACAATAGAGTATCCCTTAGCTCTTAAAAATCAATGACGTCAGGCATTTGCAGGCAAATGGATGGAACTAGAGAAAAAAAAAATCATCCTGCGTGAGGTAATCCAAACCCAGAAAGACAAATATGGAGTTTCGTTTTTAGAAGTATACCCAGGCAGAAAACAGGTACCCATGCATCCACGCTGATCTATACACTAAATGTTTATCAGCCTCCCATTTGTAAAGATAAGATCTGCTGTAGTGCCTGGACCGCTGGCATTAAATAAGGTGCCTGAACTTTTCCTGACAGGAAGGAAATATTCGTTTCTTCAAGCTTTGGGATAGCTATAGTCATTGAAACCATCAAGCCAGAAACTTAGCCCAAATTGGAACCTGGACGTGTTTATGCATGTCTCTGAGGTGCTGCTTTTTATACTTTTAAGGAAAGTGAGAAAGAAAGGAGCACATCAGATGCCTAGAGACGACTCACGTAGCTTACCGTATTTACTGCATCTGGCTTTACAGATAACACTGCTAATTCCTGTCCTAGAAACACTTTGAAAATGGCTAGCAAAGTCAACAGCAACGCGCCTAACTGTGACACCCACTGTAGAAGTTGCCCTTACGTCTCAGATCTGTCTTCCATGAAAGACAACTTGTGTTCCCTGTGAGGTAAATTAGTCCTTCACAAGGAAAAGACTTTCAGCTGATTTTTTCAAACAGGAGAATGATTTGCAGGGAAGGAGGCAGACAGAAATCTCTGAACAGTCGTCCTTCCAAGATGGTATGTTAACTGGGAATTCATGGGGATTGTTCATGAATCATGTCCAGTGTCCTCACTGATAGATATTGATAATTGTGGTCTTTTTTTTTTTTTTAGTAGATTTTCACATTTGTTTCTAGTTCAGACAGACTTGATACGCACACACACATGCACACATACACACACAGATATACACACACACACACACACTCATATACACACACACATACACGCTCATACATACACATACCCATACACACATACACACCCATACACACACACAAACACATACATACACACATATACACACACAGACACACACACGTACACACACGTACACACACGTACACAAACATACACACATTTACACACTCACACATACACACTCATACATACACACCCATACACACATGTACACACACATACACACTCATACATACACACACATACACACATACACACACATACACACACATTTACACACATACACATACACACACATACACAAAAATATCCAAACATACACACACACACATACACACACACACACAGTCCAAGATTTGAAGTTCCATTGAGTCAGGGCAGATAGGGCGGTAGACAAGGAAGGCATGGTGTCAGGAACAGGAGCCTGGCTTCTCACATTGCACTCATACTCAGGAATCAGAGTGGGAACAGAAATCAGTGTAGGGTCACGAAGCTGAGGCCCGCCCCCAGTGACCCAACCTCTCCAGCAAGGCTCCACCTCATAAAGGTTGCTTAGAACCCCAGCGAGTGCCACCAGCTAGTAAACAAACAAGTAAACTGTGAATTTATATCTGTAGAAATATAAATGCATACAGATGTACTACAGCAGCATATGTCCTGGATGCCATCTGGTCAGGTTTAAGAAAAGCCAGATATCTCACGTAGATGCAGTCTTTAGTCGGAGTTCTCTGAGTGTCGTCATGGCTCCCCCACTGTATTTTTCTGGTTCGAAGGGTGGCTTTGCGATTTTTTTCCCTGCGTTTTACAGTCACATGAGCCACTTCACATAATAAAGCTACAGATGTCTCAGCCATCTTTTTTCGCTCATCGTGTTTATGATATGTACACTGTATCCGCATTTCTGGGAATCATTAATGCAATTTGTCACCATACGACTGCCTAGTGAGTTCCTTCTTGTTCCGATATGGAATTGCCGGAGACTTGTAATTGATAGGAAAGGGAAAATCCCTGTCTTACTTTCTGGAACCAGACAAGTCACAATTGTTGAAGCTCTGACCTTTACGTTCAATATGCTCTGCCCTCGGTGCTACATCCCTCATGATGAAAGGACTGGCGGGTGAAGGGGGGCGACGCTATCGTCTCTAATCAATAGAAAAGACAGAAATCCATTCATCAGACCATGCCCCGTCCTGATCGCTACTCAAAAAGCCCTACCTTGTAACACCAACGCGGTAAGGATCACCTTTCTCCGTGAATGTAGAAAACACAGAAGGAGGAGGAAAATTGTGCCAGTGTTTTCCTTTATTGATGAGAATAATTTTGATCCATTCAGGCAAGGGTGACCTTGGAATTCGTAGTAGACTCCTCAGCCAGACTGCCTGCTTCTGTAGTTCACTGCTCCCCACTGCCTCAGTGACTCTCTCCGCCTCAGTCTGACTGCTTCATCCCCTCTGTGTCTCGTCCCCATTCTTCCTGCTCCAAAGTGCTACCTGCTGTAACGGATCTGCAGGTAGCACTTTGGAGCTGAGAGACTGTGTTTCTATCCTGAGAGCTGGGCGTGCTACCACTCTGCTAAGTCTCTCTCTGATTGGCCTTTTCTCCTGCCCTTCACCCTGACTCATCTCGGAGATCACTTCTTGTGTGGTGCGAACTCTTTCTGAGCTCTGCTTCTTGAGTCTGCTTGCCACACCCTTCCTGTCTGTTTTATATTTTTCTTATAACTCAAAATACATGAAAATAGATGTTAAGATAGACTGTCGTCACTTATAACATTATAATTAGGGGACTTGTGTATGATCCGTCATAAAACAAATATTTTGCACAGTAAGACTCTGGATTCATTCTACAAAACTGAACCTTTTTTTTTTTTTTAATACTGACTCTATCTAGCAAAACAACACATTTTTGTAAACTATTTTTATTTTCTTCCCAAATAACAGTAATTCTATCCACTTCTCCCATAATATTTACCATGTTTTTTTGTAAGATGTAAATCACTTGATCCAGTATAGTACACACGTTCACAGTATGGACTTTTATTAATATTCTTATAGTTTGATAACTTCATATATGTGTACAACATATATTTACCATACCCACCACCTCTCTTTATATTAACTTCAGATCTATCACCTCTTCTTACCATCCATACTCAAAACCCTCTTTTTCTACTGATATTAAACAAGTTATTCCTACAACTCATGTCTAAGAACTGAATTCCTGCTTTCAGTAAACAAAGAATATTTTAAAGGGGACTCATTATGACAAAACATAAATAACGCAAGAATATATTTTATGCATCTTTATGGCATCATCGAGAACTGCAAGAGGTTTATCTCTATAATCCATGCACCACTAGACATACGATTTGAGGGCATAAACAGCTTTCCTCTTCTGACAATCATAATTCAAAAACCTCTCATATATAAATAAATTATTTTTCCATTTTAGAACTTTCCATACTAACAAGAATCTATTGCGTTTCCCAGTCTTTTCGGTAGGAAGAGTTAACCCCAAGCACATCAGACCCATGCGTTCATTCCCTGTAGAGAAAGTGCAAGAAAAATCAGCATTTTATGGGGTCTCTTACCATCCCCTAAAATGCTACATCCATCAAACTGGAAAGGTACATTAGACTTTGACGTTTCTTCTTCTAAAATTAGATATTTTATTTCATTTACTAAATTATCACATCAGTCAAGTCAGGAAGCCAAGTTCTCAAGCAATGTGCTCTCTGCAGCATGAGCTTCAGGGCTACTTATCACTTTTCTGACAACGCATAAGAACTATTATATAAGACCAGGGCAACCGGCATGCTCGGGCTAACTCATGATCGCAGAGAAGCTGTTGGAAAAATATCAAAGATGAAAATTTTGGGTACATTTTGCCAATACATTCTCTAACAAAAGGGCTAACTAATTTTTGATACTGTAATCAAGGCACATTAAGATTCTTAAACAAATTAAAATATCCACCTGGGATAGAAAGGAGCCAGCCCTCAGCATGAATAGGGAATAACGTAGGGAACACTGTCTTTGAGTTTCACCGTTACAGTTTGGCATTGCAAAAGTTCATTTATCAGAAACGTATTCTGGGAGTTGTTTTAAAATATCCAAGTGATAGATACTCCCTGCCTTTTTCAGAATAAATGGCTTACTGTAACCGTGGAAATTACAGCCCCTGCTTCCAAAACTTCTGGGAACAATGAGCTATCACAAGCATATGAAGCCATTTGTCTAGTCCTTGCAGCTTACTTATCTCTTAAAATCCACTTCGTTACAATTCTAAGCAGTTTAAAAATGTTGACAATCATGTTTCATACACATAACTCCTGCATCAATGAAGCTGTGTGCTTTGTAATTTAAGATACAGTCATGTTAGAAAATAAATAAAAAGAGTAATCAAAAACAAGTCACCAGAAATTGATAGGTATTTTATGGTAACATTATTGACATGGAAATTATGACAGAAACTATATATTTTAGTATTTATTATAAATTTTAATGACACAGTGTTGTCTTACAAATCTATATACATACATGTATTTACTACTATTATGAAACTATTACCTATTAGTTTAAAGAATAAACTTCATTATGTGAAGTTTTACAAAATATACAAACATTAACAGTAACTCACTGACAAAGAGCGATTAGTAATTACCACTCCTGACACATTTATCAGTACAAAATTAGGGCTAGTATCATTGAAATATTCTCATTTTAAACTATGACATTTTATATCCAACTGGACTCAAGTGTTTTATGGTACATTCATATGAATTCTTAATATGTAAATAAATGATTTGATCCTGATAAGTGGGAATTAAATTAGCACTCAGAGGCTCACAAATGCTCATTTAATTCTGAGAATTTGGGGCCTGGAGAGATGACTCTGTTTTTAAGAGCACTTGTTATATACTTTCAGAGGATCCAAGTTCACTTTCCAGCCCCTAGGTCCAGAGGGTTCACAACCCCTGTAACTGTTGCTCATCAGGATCTGCCTCCCTCTTGTGGCCATTTCAGTAACTGGCCTTAGGAAAAAACACACACACACATACACACACACACATCATCTTTCTTTTAAAAGAACCTTATTTTTTCTTGTACACATAAAGTGGTGACAGCTCAGGAAACACTTAGCCACGAAAGAAGCAAAAGCCTTTTTAAGGACTATGAGAGCTTTGTTTACCCACTAAGTGATTAATTCTTGATTAAATATTTGACACACTAATGACAACTCCTGGAGAATAAAAACAAATGACCTGGTTTGTAATTACTAGAAGTGCTTCTTAGAGTACCGTGCATTCTGCCGCAGAACGAAAACACATTTTTCTACCGTTCACTTGACTTGCTTAATTAAACAGCAACCTAAATGTTAACAGTCATCCAAAGTAGAGCGATAAACTGGACATTTCTCCCTGTGTCGGGTCATAGTCATACGTTCTTCAATATTATATAAATATAAACTCCGAGGTAAGAACACAGAGTTCCCATTTAATACATGAATTCTTTCAAAATACCTGCTAAATTACACTTGGGTGACACTCGGTTTTTCTAATCGTTCATAAAATATGTGTCAGGATTTAGTTTTTCAAAGTTGTATGGTATAATTCCCTCCACTCACTGTGAGCAGGGTACTCATTAATTATATGTCAGGTGTGTTTGCCCCTTAGCTTTTTGCAGAGGATGTACTCACTCTGTTGGACTTTGACCCGTTACCAAATGAAGCAGAGCCCACAGCCTGTGGCAAGCAGGCTTCCAGCTGATACTGTACTTTCCTCCTGGCTCGGACGCCGTGCCGTAGCCACTATCTCTACGGGCCCAGGACTCGCGTCGTGATGTCTCAGAGACGCTTCTGTGAGACCGCGTGCTGCAACAAGTGTTTTGTTGTCAAAATCGTAGAGTCACTCAGGGTGCGGATGTATCTCAGTAAACCGCACGTTCTGCGGGAGGCGGTATTGAGACTCGCGTGTTCCACCAGAATGAATCCAGCAGTGGATCTCCTGGTGACACGGCAGGCACGAGGTCAGCCCAACTCCTCCCCAAGGTAATTAACATTCCAGCAACTAGATGCAAGATTATGGGTTCTTTAAACTTTTCAAAATGCTACATCTGTTCGGTATTACCAACCCGCAGTTGAACTCTAATGCTAACACAGTAGGACTCTCTGATGAGGTTAATTGATGTTTAGCTGTTCCTGTAATCAGATGAGCGTTGGGACACAGGCCTATTATGGGATGAATTCTAATCTGGCGTTTCTTATTAATCTGTTGGTATTCTTTTGGGTAGCCCACTACGTATTGAATAGGTATTTTGTGTATGAGTATGCTACCCTCGTTGCAAAAGATAGATTCTCCTCAGTTTTGCACTTCTGCTTTGTTGAGATAGTTTCATAAACAAAAACTTCTACTTGTAGCTCAGTGTAATTCATTAATATTGCCTTTATTTCTCCAGCAAAATAAAGCTAATTTTTTACCAAAAAAAAAAAATCTAGAAAGAACCTTACAAATATTTCTCGTTTTGTCTCTTTCTTTCCTTTTAGTTTTGGTGCCTAAGGTGTTTCTCCTGTATAGGAGGAAGTAAGGCCTCCCTAAGAACCGGCTGCCAGGATTTAAAACAGGGGCAGTGGTCGCACAGATGTGAAAGCTGATACCTAGGAACAGGTGATGTCATGAGAGCCAACCAGCAAAGGCCATTTCACCAGGATCCTGCTCAAGAGACGAATGGGAGTGTGATGAGGGTGATGAGGGGTCATAGGGGGTATAAAGTGTGCCTTTTGTTCTGAACAAAGAGTTTGCTTGTCCACTCATCTCCCGCACCGGCTCATCCCCCAGGTAGCAGTGGGGTGGACAGGGACAGAGGTTCCAGGTAGTAGCTAGGAGTGCCCCCCAGGGTGACCCAGAAGCTACACTACTGGACTATTTCCTGTCTTTTGTATTTTAATTTTCCTTTTACAGCTTCTCTAGGGATAATCTTTGATGGAAGAAATAGTATTGCAAATATGCCATAATGGAAGAACATTTGAAAATTGACATTCGGCTTAGGAAATTAAGATTTTACTGGTGATGCATTTCATGTCAAGGATGAAGGACACATGATAAAGACATACATTATGTGAAGATATATCTTCCAATCAGTCAAATTATTCCAAAAGACACACAAACAGTTAAACACACTAATGCATAGCCAGTAAAACTGGCGATACAGGGAAACCTCACCGAGACTCTCTTTCTGACGCTGTGAGGCTCAAGAAAGCTTTCCAGAGAGTAGAGACTCTACATACACACCACATTCCCTTGTTTCTTTTTCAGATGTCTTTGTACTCACTGGGTCATGCTGACAGGCCAAAAGGGGCATTGACTTGTTGTCAAGTACAATGCTCTGCTCTGTGCAAAAAAACAAAACAGTCCTGAAATGTTAAGCACTAGGACCGATTCCTTTGCCTTTATTAAGAAAGAAGAAGAGTGCTTTCAATGGATTTAATTGATGACTAATCGTATTAAGATCTATTATGAATTGTCTCAGGACAATGAAACATTCCCCTTCTAAATGATAACCAATTCATTTCTTGGAGACATTGTCCGCAGCGGTTCTGAAAGCCTTGTTCAGCTAGACTTTCTCTGAAACCCTTTGTGCCTATTCTGACTCTTGCTACTTCTTTCTCACTATTAGGTGGAAGTTACTGTGAATCTTCACTATTCTTTAACTGTTAGAGGATCGACACAAGGCCCATAGGGAAAGGAGTCTTGTAGTTGGTGTTAAAACATCTCTATTTGGGGGATCTCATTATTAATAATAGTCTTTTATATTCCCCAAAGAAAAAATTATTACGGCATGTAGCTTAAGACTCCTTTTGGGGTAATTAGTAAGAACTGTCCTTTCTTTCAGTAAGAACACTCAGCAGACACCATGAGACATAGTTCTGTTCTTTACTCTGCTTCTTCTTGCTACTTTGTTTTTAATCTAAAAAGTCCCTTTATAAAACTGATATAAAATTAAATCATAAATTTTTATAGACCCAAGATATGTTCTAATAAATTTCTAGTTCTCTTCCAAGCATACCTGCATATAATAATCTCCAGAGTATGTGGGAACTATGTGCATTTTAATGATACCGGTGATGAAGGTAAGAGGTTGGAAGATGCTAACTCGGAAGGATAGAAACTGGGAGAAATACAGTTGTGCATTTCTCCACGTTAGAAACAAAATTAGATTTGAAAAGACATCAAGACATATATGAAACACCAGGGGTCGATTGTGTTCTCTACAATCTCTAGGAACACATCAAAGTAAATCCAACAAGCAACTTCAAAGCCAGTTAGAGTTACTGAAAGCTACAGTTCAGGGAGAAGGGCCCCGTTAACAGCTTTATTGAGGAAAATGATAGTGTCCACAGAGAGCGCAAGGAGACTGACCTACTAACAATTTCTTGAAAAAAGCATCACCAAAAGATAATACAAATTTCACCTAGAAATTGAAATCACACTGGAGTGTACTATGAGCACAAGAGAATAGAGCAGAAAGAAGAAATATGAACTGTGAAAGAAACACTTGGCTCAGTGAAATTGCTATAAAACACACAGAATGAGAGGTTCGAGATGGAAACAGAAGAACGTTACGGATATCGAAGCCGAACACTGCAAGAAATGTAAAAGAAAGATGTGCTTTAAAGACACTATTTTAGTTAAAGATTTGCTTAATAAAAATACTCGTTTATCTTTTTTTTTTATAATTCCAAAGATAAAGCCTGAAACCATGCATGTTGCCAGAATGTATAAGAAGGAAGGAACTGAAGTTTGTTTTCACTTGTTTGAAAATGTGAGCGTGTTTTAGAAACGGAAACACATCATTTATTTTCAAAGACGTTAAAGGAAAACCCAAGATGTAAGGAAACACAGCAGGAGTGACAGACAGCTGGGCTGTGGCTCTGCAGTAGTTCCTACTAAGATGCCGGATGTCAGTACGTCCGCGTCATGACCAAAGGAAACTGAATATACATGATGAGGCAGCGTTTTCTGCATTATCGACGTGTTTATCGTTCTTGAAAGCATGGCGGATTGGATACCATAGAACTGTGGCTAAAAATCTGTTTCAAAATCCTGGAACTTTTCTCCAAGCTGCCAGAGTATTGCCTGGTAATGGCTAAGGGCTGAGAGTCTCCTTAGCAATTGCTTTCTCTAGAAAGAAGCTGTTTTGCTTAAGGCTTTCTCCACTCTCCAAGAAAGGGCTTCCCCATACCATGGACTTTTGGATAAGTAAGATTCTTACTTCAGCTAGGAATGTATCTTAACCTTAGATTTGCACATGTCTAAATCATCTGCCAGGTTGCAAACGTCACACTAAATCAGCTGAGAAATTCATTCTTCTCAGACGTGTTTTATTTCATTTACTGTCCAATTTTTCACCCCCCACAATTACAGCCTCTGTTTTCAGAAAGAGTATCCAACATGCACAGCTAGGCAAGTCTCTGGCTAAGATGGAATTTCTTGAACGATCTTCCTAATGATGCTTCACCAAGAGTGTTCCTTGTAAAAGACGCTAACATGGAACTTTTGTAAAAGATCAACTGCTGTTGGTGGCAATGTGGACTCCATGTCTCTGGTAGTTAAGTTCAGTATCAATAGCCTTCGGGAGAAGGCAACAGAGCCTTCAAAAACAGATGGCCAGTTAGGTAAGGCAGAAGAGACTACTTTCAGGAACAAATATATCAATGTGACTAATATGCCATACATCAAGCTTTCCGGTATTCGAGTAGACAGAACATAAGGGCTGATCCCAGAGGATACCAGTTAATTATAAAAAAGATGATCAGAAGCCCTGATGTAACTGTTATTAATTTAAGGGAAAAGTGTGACCCTTCTCTCCTGTCACTGTGGTACACTAGTGCATAATTAATCATAGCAAGCATCTATATCCATTGATAACTAAAATGAAATGTATGGTTTTTTGATAACGTTTTCCTTCAAATAATCTTGTAGACAACTTTCATAGTTAAGGATTAAGATATAAACTATCAAGTATTTCAAAAACTAAAGTTAAAAAAAGGTATTTGCAAAAACTTTGTCAGTGCTTCTCTCGAGATTTACTTCACAGAAAGCATTAAGTAATATGTTCTGAGTGAAATATTCATATCTATTATGATGATCTTTACTTAACTGAATATTCTGTTTCATTTTCAGCAAACTCAGTTATCTGATGATTGAATTCAGTTGTAAAGCTTTTAAAATATCAAGTTTAATTAGGAATGTCATTACCTAAATAAAGTTATTATTAAAATATAATTTAAAAGCAATCTTCTTTTGGAAAATAGTATTGCTATAAATTAATTGTTTTTCTATTCGAACTATAAACATCATCTACAGAAATCTGGATATGCTGATGGACACAATCACATGTATTTCCATCTATAAATTAGTGCATTTGAGTAGTTTTGTTTTCATAAAAATAATGTGGAAAATTCTACCGAGATTTTGACCAGACTTTTAACTAGAAATCTTGATACTAAATTATTCTTATTTAAGTACATATATGGTATGTAGGGTTATTTTAAAAGGAACTAAATTAAAACTTTACCTTTGAATAAAAATCTTATTTGGAGAAATGGTTAATTAGAGTTAAGTCCAACTTTCCATGGTAAAGGTACATTCCACAGTAAGATTTTTTTTTTTTTGCATGCAAACACATACTACAAACTGTTGGGGTTCCCATGTCCCTCATTTGTAGACAGGTGATAAAAAACTTGCAGTTTCTTTGGCCTCCTTGCTGAATTCATTTATAGATGGAGAAACACACTTTCATGGTTTTTGTCTCATTAATACAAAAAAGACAAAAATCACAATCACCCAGAGGATATTGTTTTTGTTTGTCTTGTAGGACTCTGCAATCACCATGACTAACATCAACTGGAGAGGGAAAGTTTATTTCCCTGACAGGTTCCAGTCCCTCATGAAGATAAACCAGGGCAGGACCTCGCAGTATTGATGATGTGGGAAAGCTACATCAGCTACCTTTCCTGTATGCAACCCAGGGCCACTGATCCACGGCGGTGCAGTCTACAGTGTGCCGAGCTTTCTCCCGCCAATAATCAATTTTAAATTTTTTTCACAGATTTGCCTAAGAGCTAATGTGATAGAGGCAAAATCTCATTGAGTTTCCTCTTTCTGAGAGGACTCTAAAGCAAGTGATGCCTCTTCGACCTGAGACACGAATGCATTGCTTTTAAACCGCACGACGGCCATTCTTGTTTATCCTCAAAATGACATTTTAAAACTAATATCCACGTGTAAAACGGTCTCTTACAAGGCCTCTTACAATCCCTGAGTCTCTCAACCGTGGGCTCCTGTAACTATCAAAAGCAAAGCAGATACTTCTTATTGTAGGAAAAAGGAACCAGGGAGAAGTTACAGCCACAAACAACACAAAAACAAACTGTTAATCGTGCAAACAATCCTGGGATCGATGGATGTGACTGTCGCACAGTCTCCTGGGCTTCAAAGGGCACCTGTACCTCTCCAGCTCTGACATCTACCACTCACACAGATTGTGTTCTAGATTCAGACATGCTCCCATGGCCCTGGCATCTCCATGACACTGGGGTCTCCACAGACTACACCTTTGCCAATGGTCTCAGCTTCTCTCCATGATCTCCTTCAGTCCTGGGGCTTCCATTGAAACGGAAGCTGTACCTCCGCCAGTGTTGTCTCCCTCACAATGATAAGCCTCAGCTGCTCTCATGACCTCATCAATTCTGCAACTCTCATTCTGCCAAAATCAGTAACATCTGGAAACTGTTACATAGTCCCAAGTCAGGCTGCCAGCCTGAGATTCAGCCTTGGCTCTCTGAGTGAATACTTCCCAGAGGATTTCATCTCAGTGCTGCTGGTCTCTAGTCAATTACAGATTATCTGCAGCCCTAGCTAGCTAGTACCAATTCTTCCCATAAAAAAGCTTTACTTCAGTGGTGATGGTCCTGTTAATCATAACTGATTATTCAGCCCCTACTGAACAAACCCACTGATTTTTAATACAGAGACTCCTAACTGTCCTGACTGCAGAGAGTAGGTGTGTGTGGAGTGTTACTGATTTGTAACATTGAGCTCCATGGATGTAAGTAGGAACAAGAGTGACTGGTTTCAACTATATGCTTTATTATCAACTATCTATTTATTTACCTATCATCTATGTATGCACACACACACACACACACACACACACACACACGCTCAATTATACTCTTTGTTATCAACTATCTAATTATCTATTATCTATGTGCACACACACACATACACACACACACACACACACACACACACACACACACACTCAACTATGTTCCTTATTTGTTGGGGGTTGCTTTAATATTTAGGTTATTTAATTTATTTTCCTCCTCTACTACAATACATCCCAACTCCAGCTTCTCCTTCCCCCTCTCCGCCCACTTCCCCCCTCCCATCTCCTCTGTCCCCAAAATTCACCCCTCCTGCTTTCCTTAGAAAAGAACAGGACTCCAGGATTCCAATCAAACTAGATAGAACAAGGCTGGAGTATTTTCAATGACTTCATTATAGAACCACTTCACTGACATTGTTTTAACTTTTTTTTAAAAACCACAAAACAAAACATAACATTTTCATTGAAAGGAGAATTAAAAAATTCAAAATGAACTATGATAAAAATATCCTGTATCAAGTTAACAAGATACAGACCATGAATCTATCAGACACACATTTCACCCAAATCATTGCCATACAAGAGAAAACATTTTTTTTTTTTTTTTTGCAATGAAGCCCTTTCAGAGATGGTAGTCTTCCTTTATCTGGTGTATTTGTGAAGTGTCTGAGACTTTTGTAACTAAGGATAGATTTTGACGATCAAACTATTTATAAACCCATATCAGAAATACTGATATGATTCAATGCATCAATTGTATATTGGATTAAGAACTACTGTGTTTTCTTTTTGTCCCTCCTTTGTAAAACTTGGTTTGGTTTCATAAATGTCTTACCAAGTGTTTTGCTCTCTAAAACTTACCTGTTCCTGCAGGAATAAGCCATATGACCATTTGGTCATGATAGTGACTAGTTTCCCCTTATAATGAACACATTTGGTGGTAATGTCCAAACAAACCAAGTAGTCACAAAATGCAGAGGAAAATACTTGCTTGCCTAGAAGTCCCAGTGGGACTTTGTAAATGGGAGAATTCTAAAGCCTCAAAATATTTTTGTTATAATTTTAATAGGCTCATCTTATAAGTAATTAAATTAACATATAGGAAAACTTATGAAGTTATGAATTACATTTCAATATCTTTCATCAATGATTTGGTTCAGATACTTAGACATTATATTGCATAAATGTTAGATCCACATTAATTCCCTTTGGAACAATTGTAGATATTGCCTGGAGTGTCTATTATTCCTTGAAATAACAGTTTTCTGATTAAAGTTTATTATTTTTGATTTTTATGGTTATTCAAGAACATACTTGAGGACATATAGAATTCTTGGAAGAGAGTAAAAATTCTTCTTCATAGGGAATTATGAAAACTAAGCCCAAGAATTAATGTTGCTAGCAACTATGCCATCATATACTAAAAAATGTACTAATTCAGCCTTTGATAGCTTTATTTTTTTTCTACCATGCCTTCAGCTCCAGTTGGATCAATGGTCCTTTGATGATCTTTATTCTGTTTATTAAACTTCATTTCTGAGAAAAAAAAATTACTCAAAACAACCAAGCATCTTGGTTCTAAGTAGACTTTGATGAAATTAAAAATTAAGTTTACATTGGGGAACATGGTTGCCTTGCAACATTTATTGGGATGATAGGAAATTAAACTAAGCACCAAGAAGGAAAAGAATTGCTAGAAGTCAGGAAATACATCCGAAATAGCTTACAATTAACCTTGGATTATAGACAGCAGCTTCCCTTGGTGACACTAAATTAAGTCCTAGTATCATTTGACCCAATGACATCCACATAATAATAATTATCATTCTAGTTTGAAAGATTTCCATATCTCCAATTGTTCCTCATCTTATGGGATTAATAAGTTTAACATGGAAGTAAAAATGAGAGAAATTAAAATGAAGGAACAAAATGACTCCTTTAAAAATGTAACCCACTTAAAAATTTAAATAATGTGTTATAGAAATAAAAAGAATCATATTTAAAGCTATTTGATGTAAAAAAAAATCTCTAACTGCAAGTCACATGCAAAAATCTTCATGTATCATTTTTTCTTATCATTTATTTTGGGAATAACAGTACAAGATGGTAAGTTACTGCAAACATCTTTTAATTCTCTAACTGCTCTGTGGAAAGTTCCAGCGATAGTATATTTAATATAGCCTGGTTTTCAATATTTCACTAGAATCACCTAAACTCCAGAGAAATCATATACTTTATGGGTCCCATAAATGGTGTCATTTTTAAGAGCACAATTTCTAAAGGCATATATGACAATATAGTGATATAACAAAACCTGTCTAGGATATTCAAACAGACACCTAAATCTCCAAGGGGCTGGGCAGAGGTCAACATTTATACAATATTTATAATGAAAAGCTCAAGAAACATCTTTTCACCATTACATTTCATGTGCATCACCACATTACCCACCAGGAAGCTGACACTTTTATTGGCTGAGGTATTATCACTTCAGCATCGAACTCAGAATCAAAAGTAGTTGGTTTTTTTTTTTCTCTCCAGAGGGAAGGAGGCCTGGCTTAAAAAAGAATACACTGAAAAGACTATCAAAAACATACTCAAGTAGACTGCAAATTGTGTGTTTTCTTTCTAAGACTAATTCAATGTTCAGTTGATGTAAGCGAATTTTCTCAAAAATTCACTGATAATTAGCAGTTAGCACATATGAATTGAAGAGGTGTACAAATATTCCCTTACAATGAAACTTGAAAAGCTATAATTTGGTATATATATATATATATATATATATACACACACACACATATATATATACACATGATTTTAAATGTTGAAATATAAAATAATTGCACTTTGTGTCAACTAAGAAAAATAATTAAATTGATTCGTCTACCTTACCTTGCTAACAGAATACGAGAGAAAAACATGGGAAACCTGTAATAATTGCAGAGAAGTTGGCATAGAAATGTCTGTATTATTTCTAAATTTGGAATGTCTTGGAGGAAGCCCATCAAGGCGGACTTGTGGGTGAGTTTGATGTCAGATCCAAGGAAACGGCCATACACACACATTCAAGCTCCCACAAGCTCCTTCTGTATGGTTGACGGGGGCACCGATACTCACGATCCTTTTTAATGCTACAAACTGCCACTGAGATACAAACCTGAATACTGATCTCTCACCATACTTACTGGAAACCCGCTACTTTACATAGAACTGGTCAAATGAAGGGTAGAACCATCTGAAGCTTTTGAGAAATGGAGTGGAGAAATGAAGAGTCTAGAAGACTAAACTGAACAACAAAAGAATTGTTAACTTAAAAATGTCCTAACTGCTGATATCTGTGATATAAGCCACCTATATTTATGGAATTGATTTTGAGTAGATAGGTAGGTAGGTAGGTAGGTAGATAGATAGATAGATAGATAGATAGATAGATAGATAGATAGATAGATAGGCTAAACTTACTGTGTAGAACTCTAGTTATTGTTACAAAAGATTGTGAGTTACCTTAAAAGAAACAGATCCTGAAAATCTCAAAAAGTATGCTCAAATAAATTATGATAAGGAATGTCATATGTTAAATGTGGTTTGTTGAAGACATACGACTCCTGAGGAAAAATCCTTGAGGTGTCTTTCTGGTCTCCATACATATGACACATACACACGTAGGTGCACACACACACAATTTTTTTTAACATGATGAATAAAAGCTTGTTGAACCTGAATTCGAAGTCTATAATGGATCCAAATCGGGTCTGGAAAGAGAAGGTTTATCTTGAGTAGGTTTTGCATTTCTGGTAATCCTGTTAACTTAAGCATTTAACTATAAAATCAAAGCATCTGATTCATACCGCATATCATAGGCAGATGTGGGTAGAAGAGTAGATATTGAAATAAACCCTAATGTGAGATTGGAAAGACAGGAAGTCTCTGAAATAGAGAACACATTATAAGCAAATTTACAAGGCATCTTTATATACAGCAAGGTGGGGGACAGGATTGTGCCCTTAACCCCAAACAATAGTTTAATATCTCCTATGTCTTTGTTTATTTTCAGAGAAAAATATGCTGTGTTCCTATATGCATATTTTACATGTGTTTTAATAACACACGTATGTTTTATATTATTTATACTAATATCTGTATGATAGAATGTATTATATGCCACTACATATAATATAATATGTATGCATGCATGTATTATCCTTTCTTTTATGAATCAGGTGAGTCACTTTGTAATGAATGTTAAGCAATCCATTAATCTTCCATCAGTTACAAATGTCAATTATAAATGTCTAATTCATCTAATGAACATTAGCTGTTCACTTAAATGTACTATAAGTATTGTTTGTAATTTGACTGATCTCTGTTTCAAACGTTTTCAAAAATATTTCTCCCTAGAAAGCAAACGGGTCAGAGCGTCAGAATCCAGGTGTATTTACCAAAGTCAAGTACTTACCTTGTAAAATTAGCCTATTAACTACTTATAAATCCTCTTTTGAGCTCGGGCTTCCTAACAGATAAGTTACCTTCTCATATTGTCACTCTAAAGGAATGTGTTTGGTTTAATTTTAGACTTCATGTTTCTAATATGGTGAGGATATATTCAATGCCAACCACAAAAGAACCCAAGGAATTAATCCCGAATCATAAAGTTCAGATAACTCTATTAAAGTCTTAAGGAGCATTTATGTCAAAACACTATTTCCATAACCTTGAACCAGCAAATCTTGAGTGTGCTTACATAGAGACTCAACGGCATGTGATTTTCTGTGCGACCGTTGGGACTGATCATCAAAAGGGGACTCTGTAGCGAAGGAAGCTTTCTACTTTAATAATAAAAGCTTCCTTTGGCCGTGTTTCCCACTGATAAATACGTAATGTTACGAATCCAGAGCTCAGTGAGCACAGATGTAAATGTTACCATCCGTAGGCACACGCCACTGACAAGCCAGGAGGCAGTCTCTACAATCGCCTCGGGTGTTCAGTTTAAAAAGCTGTCAGAATCTTTTAGCCCTAAGAATAACTTCTATATTAACTGTCTTGAAGGGGAGCTTAATAAATCCCAGAAAGGAAGAAAATTTTGAAAAGTATCGATTGTTCAAAAAAAAATAAAAGAGAGAGACTTCCTTGATTACATCGGGATTTGCATGATTCTTCTCAGTTTTCTACAAGCAGAAGTCTGGCCAACGCAATTAGCAATCGATATCATCACTAGTCCCTAAGTTATAAATGTTCTTGATTTGTTTGCTATCGGTTTTGAAGTTTATTTCCCACTGTGGGGGATCTTTGGAACATACACATATTCCAGTACTGTTGGGGAGGTGGTTGAGATTGGAAAGGTGGTCTTGGTGAAGCCTGGAAGATTGGAGGCTATTGTTGTAAGACGAAGGGAGCCAAGATGAATGTCGGACGCCTCTCTTCATGTGACCCCCCTGAGCTGATACTAGCTAAAACTCCATCGCTTAATTTGACTCCATGACCTCGATCCTTACAACCCTTTGCCAACATAATCTTTCTTTGCGCCCCATCATTCTGTGATGAAAAGTTAATGACGAGAGGTAAATGAGCTGGTAAAAAGAAAACAGAATCCAAATGCTTTTCTAACAGTTCAAATTAGCAATTATGTTGACCTCACTTGACTAGTGAGTGGAACGTTCAGGAAAGCTTCCATGGCCCGGATCCTAGGGTACGCAGTTGCCGTGAGTCATGATAGAGCCAAGGAAAGGCTACTTGTTGCTTAATTTTTATCGAATCTGGTTAATGCAAACACGGCATAATCATGTAAGACATTCGAAGCACCCGATGAGTATTTTCCGAGGCTCATCAGAAAGCTACTAATGTGTCCATATGCCTTTCTGGGTTTACGGATGCCTCCCTATCAATACTCTGTGAGAGCAGCATATGGCTCTTTGATGGAACGTAATGGGAAGTGTCAGGCGGTTTCAAGATGCTCTATCACAAATTTCATGAATAATACATTCCAGTAGCAGGTATAATCTGTGCTATTTACGTGTGCAGCCTCCTGAGAGACTCGATGATGTTTTTAATGGGAATTTTATTTCAAGTATTGTTATTTATTTTATTTAGAATCCAGGTTATTATATTCACTGCGTAGAAAATTAAAAAAATAAGAGAAAACAGTATGTCAGTCACTGAAGTGAAGGGTAACAGACATCTTGATTTAAATCTAAGAAAAACTAGTATTAGCAGGTGGACGTGTTTTGTATTTTAAAGAAAACTGATGTGTTAAGCTCTTTCTTCCTAATGGTCAGATAAGGATCAACATATTATGATTATTGATGTGGTCGTTGTAATGCTGAGGGTGGTCCTGCGTTTTAAGAGTTAGGTTAAACTATCCAGAAAAAAAAAGTATATCATAAGTTCTAATTTTAAAATTAAACATGTTTTCTAACTGATTGATTGCATGAAATATTTTTCAGAGTGTGTTGAAATTAGTATGATGATATTTTCATAGGAATATGTATACGAGATTTTAGTTTGGAAATTTAGTAAGTGAGCCAACGAACTCTGCATTCTCAAAAATATTCTTTTTTAAAATTTTGATAGTGAAAGATAATTACACTAGTCCCCTCCCTTTCTGCCCTCCAAAGCCTGTCCATGATGTCCCTCCTCATCCTGCATGTTCTCTTTCATATCATGGTCCTCTCCTTTAATTGGTGTGTGTGTGTGTGTGTGTGTGTATGTGTCTGTGTGTGTATATATGCGTGTGTGCATGTGTGTGTGTATGTATATATGTTTGTGTCTGTGTGTGTATATATGTGTGTGTCTGTGTATATGCACGTGTGTGTATGTGTATATGTATGTGTGTGTGTATATGTGTGTGTGTATCTATTCGGTATGTATAATGCTATCTGTATGTATGTTTTCAGGGCTGACTACTTGGTATTGGGTAATGAATTGGTGCCTTCTCCCTGGGGAAGACAATATCTCACACTCAGAATATTCTTTATTTGCTTGTAGTTCTCTGTTTAGGGTCGAGGCACCATCTTCAAGGAAACTTCTCGATGCACCATATGGAGCTGTTTACAGTCTTTATACCCACACTCAAGTACCATTCACTATAAGTAACGTTGCCCTAAGGTCTCGAGAATTATCCCATTCTGCATAAATATATTTATAGCTACCAACTGAACAGCACCTCCCCCATGTCTCTAGCTATTTTGCTTTGATTTCATGAGGTTAATATTTTATCGCTGCATGCAAGAAGACTAGCTACCAACTGAACAGCACCTCCCCCATGTCTGCTAGCTATTTTGCTTTTGATTTCATGAGGTTAATATTTTATCGCTGCATGCAAGAAGACTCATGGAACATTCGTCACTATGATGTGAACAGATTTTTCCTTAACGAATTTCCTTCAATCTACCTTATACTCAGAGAGTCTAAAAAACAACTTAAATATATCAGAAGCATTCACTTTCCATTCTGACATTTTTTTGTCTGGTAGCATTCTTTTTGGCACATGCTTCAGATGGAAAAAGAATGTGCACAGAGATCTCAGGTGACTGTACAAGTGTCTATTTCCTCAATTCCATGGGGTCATCTTTAAGGGAGCAGCGGTTTCCTTCTCCAAATGGTCCTCTCTGCTTATGCTCTGCCCTTACCCTTAATTATGTGTTCATCTGGTTCTTTCACATACTGCTTTAATTTCTAATACACAACATTTATTAACGTGTTTAAATAGATGTGAGCCGAAACCTCGCCACATATAAAACAATGGTGATTTTGATTGGAGATATGATCAATTTATTTCCCTGTCTCATAAGGTTTTTATTGCAAGTTTCAAAACTTACATTTTAAACTGAGAATTAAATTATCTAAAGACTTATTTGATGTTCATATATACCACTTGCGTGCAAGTAAAACGACAGGTTCCTGAAGATATAATACATTCAGACAGCATGCCTTTTGCAATCCTGAACTCCCCCAAGCTTTATAAGGACAAAAAGAGTTTAATTACCTTCATAGTAATTAATTGCATGACAACTCTAATGTCTAATAAAGAAATGGCACAGCAATTGCTTTAAGACTATGTTTATTGGCTTACTAATTGTAAATAGATGCCCTCAGGATGTTCCCCATTTATTACCTATAAGAACTTAATTTAAATACACATATATCAATTCTCATTTCAGTGGTGTCTGTTGTTTTTAATTAATCTGACTCCATTTGCATCTCCAAAAAGTCTTAACTTGTAGTCTTTGACTATGTTAAGGTCATACTTTCCTCGGCTCCAGTTTCTGCTTCCTCCATTTGTTTTATGACCTCAGTGGCAGATGACTCAGGAACCACAGCCTAGTTTCTAGCTCCTCAGTTTCTACAGGTTCTGGGTATCAGTTTCTACAAATAAAATTACTTTGGCCTTGGAATCTATCAACAAAGTTTCTGCGGGCTGAGTTTCTTCTGCCTCCGGTTTTATGGCATCAACTCCCAGGACTTTCACTTTTTGTGCCTTCACTTTCTCTGACCTCTGATTGTATGCCCTCAGGTTATATGGCTTCTGTTTTCCTTGACCTTCGTTTCTGCCCTCTCTGCTTCTACTACATCACTTTCATTGGCTTCTTGGTCCCTGCCTTCTGATTCTGTGTCCTCAATTCTATAACCTCGGATTCTACTACGTCTGAGTATATAGCTCACTTTTTATGATGTTAGTAGCCAGGGTCTTCAGTGTTTTCCCCCTGGTTTCTATGAGTTCAAGTTTTATAGCTTGAGTTTCTAAAATGCCAGTTTCTATGACCCAGGTTCAGTACCCTCCATATCTAGGCCCAAAATGTCTGTGTCATTAGTTTCTGAGACCTCTTTTTCTCTGACATCCACTTCTAGTACCACATTTAATGTCGCCTTTGTTCCTGTTACCTTTGTGTCTGTGACCACAGTTGCGATAACTGTTTGTGTGGCCTTAAGTGTGTGGTTTCTGTCTTTATGGATGTGTTTTCTATAACCTTATTTTATTGTATATATATGTATATACATATATGTAATATAATATATATGCATATATAATATATATTGTACATATATAAAATATATTACTATATATATTGTTTCTATGAATGATGTATCTGTAGATTCTGCCTCTGTGACCTCCATTCTACTATCTCTGTATACATCGTCTTACTTTAGATCACATCAGCATCTAAGCCCTTGTTTCCCAGGTCCTTGTATTTTATTGTCTCGGTCTCTGACTCTTCTATGTGGCCTCAGTTTCTATTGCCTCACGGTTTCTGCTTTCAATGGTTTAGATCTTAGTATATGTATGACCTCAAGATTTAGAACCTCAATTGCAATGGCTTCTGTTTCTTTGGGTAACTTCTTCAATCTCTCCTATTTTGGGACAGGTCTTTGGCTAAACTTGAGGTGTCCTGATCTTGTTAGACTAATTGGCCAACAAGCTCCAGGGGTGCACCTCTCTCCATGCCCATAGAACTGCACTTATAGTGTGCATTCCTGTGTCTACGTTTTTTATGGGGGTTTTGGGAGAGTGGGCACAGTAGTATGCTAATAAGATGAGTCCATTTAATTTAATATGACAGAAGTAGTCATATTAATAATATTTAAGATATTGATACAAGATGAAGGCCTATGAAATGTCTTTCTTTAGATTAAATTACTGTAATTATTGACTCACAGCAAGTAATTACTCACACGATGCTTTCTTAGTAACAATAAGCAAAAGAAAATGCAAGTTCTCACTTGAGCAAGACTTAACCTCTGGGTATTGAGACACTGTGGGAGACCCAGAGGCCCTTCCTTTAGTTGTACACTCCTTCTAGAAGCCACAGGCTCTAACAGGTTGCTCCAAACCCACTGTCAAATAGAGAACCCCGTTAAATCTCAGTGGGTTGCAAAACATGAGTAGTTGTTACCTTGAGAGAGAAATTAGTGGAGAGAAGAGAACTGGCAGGTTGACAAGCACGGAAGGTAGAGGGTAAGAGTAACGAGCACGCATTCTATATGTGTGTGGAACGTTCTAAAATCAATGTAATAAAAAATCCAAATGAGTTGCTGTGGACTACAGGTTAAATGGTGCTATAGAAAAAAACACATTTGATAATTTGATAATTAGTTAGTGTTCTACTTATGATGATTTCATTTGAAACTTATAATTCGGACATACAAAAAAATAGAGTCAAGAAACCGATTTCCAATATTTAAAAGCCACTGAGACTACAAAGGTGGAAAAGTTAATGGGAGTTAAATTTCAATGTGGGGCAAACCTTTCTTTTAGACCTATGTTAGCTGCCACTTTCCTCCCACCCTTAGGAATATCAAACAGTGCACTTGACTAAGCACAAAGAAGCTATGCCAAGAAACCCAAACATTTTTCTAGTTTGACAAGAGATGAATCAATTCCCGATGACATTTTGTTTGCCATGACAAATTGGAGTCTGAAAAGGGAATAAGCCACAAGAGAAGCCTGGTTCATCTCTCATAGGAATTTGGCTCATTAATTATCTCAGTAGGATTCAGTGGATATGGAGTTACACAGAAATCTAAGAAGTTGGTGAAAATAGAATTTTGTTCAAGTTTTAAGTAATTCCCAAAACTCAACCTTGGAAGAAGCTGATTTTATCCTCACACATTTGAAATTTGTAAATGACAACGTGATTTTATTACACAGTACTCTCTAGGGTAACAACTTAAAGAATGATTCTCCCTCCATCTTCCCCTTTCAATAAATATGTATATATATTTAGTGTGTGTATGTATGTGTGTGTGTATGTGTGTGTGTGTGTGTGTGTGTGTGTGTGTGTGTGTGTATGTAAAGAGCAAAATCTTCCTTCTTCTCTGTCCTTACATTGGCTTCCAGGAGAGAAGTGCCACTCAGACTAGAGGTGGATTATCCAAGCTCAAATGCCTGGATTAAAGGTGTATCTTCCCAGTTCAAAGTTAAAGGCATGTCTTTCTAGCCCAAAGATCTTAATTAGAAGTAGAGCTTCCTACTTCTAATTTGGCAAAGATCCCTTACAGGTGTTCCTTCTTTTCTGGGTTTGAGTACATCCCAGATGTAGTCAATCTGACCACCAAGGAGAGCCACTGCAATCCTAATTCAACTCTCCTAAATTAAACAAATTGAACTATCTCTTTAACTTCATAACGGGGAACAGCACGTTCTTTACAGAAACATATTGCTGTCTGAGACAGTAATTGAGATCTTGTACTTAAGGCCCTTAGAATGTAGATACTAAATGTAGAAAAAAATATAGTATCATCTGTAATGAGTAAAAGTAACCCAATATGTAATAGGTACATATTTAAATGCTAATTGAGACTTTGAAACAATCATTACACACATATCCATTTATACACTCCTGTTGTGTGGTGCTCTGTTCATGAAATAACAAATAAATATATTAAAAGTTCAAAAGTGCTTTAAACGTTTAATTTATACATAAAAACCCAAAAGCACATGTATTTACAGAGTGCGTTCAGGACAGGGTTACAACAGAGAAACTCTGTCTCAAAAAACAAAACAAAAAGGAGTTTTAGTCATTTTTTTCTTCAAATACTTTTCTCGATAACCCTTCTGGGAATCGAATTGCGCGTCCCAATCTCAGGCACCTTGATGCTGTCTTAGTTTCATGTTTTCCCACCCTTACTTTCTTTCTTCATTACCTCATGCATCGTCATCAATTTTCAGGTAGTTCCAGCTTCTGAATATTCATATGAATTCTGTTCTGCTACCGAGTCCAACTATTGACATTTCGAAGCCGATGCTGAAACTCTCCATTTGGTTTTTGTCATTCTAGATCCCCTAACTTTCAATTTATTCCAATTTCAGCTCTATCTGTCTTTGTCTCAAAGATCATGCGTAAAGGAGCTGTTGACAACTCTGTGCGGCAAACACGGCGTCTGAGAAACTTGAGATTGACAGTTTGATTTGATTTTTCCCTTCACAGTGGGAAAAATATGTCTCTTTTGGTTTTCGCCTCTGAGATTAATGTGTGTTGTTCCAGGGGTCTCTGGACGTCTCTAACCAGTATCTTACAGAGGAGTTCCACACTTGGAGCTGGGGTTTTGGTTTTGTCAGCCAATGCTAGCATTTCTTCATAGAAGTTACTCTGCACTGTGTCTCACTCTGTTGGAACTATTCACAGCTCTCTATCGATACTTTGTGCATATTCTGTTCTTCCTCATACCTGTTCTTCATCAGTAACTAGACTTTATTAACAGAATAAGGTTGCATTAGATAGATTCAGGTCAATTGCTTCAGCTTTTTTTTTCCTAACTAATGCTTCACATGTACAAAAAAAAGAAAAAGCATAAAAAATTAAATTTTGAAACTTTTTTTTTCTTAATTTAGGGAAAGATTGGCTTTAAGTGCTGGATGTGGTTATTATTAAGACAATTTAAATATACACTCGTATGAAAATGAGACTCATGAAATGGAAACTTGTACTCATGAAATGGAAATAAGGAGAGGTGAGGTTGAGAGGTGCCTGAGAAATTATCTGTTGTTAGCATCTGTGCAGATGAGATGGAATACACTCTTCTCGTCACCTAACTGGTTATACGTTGTCTGCTGTGCATTTCAATTAATGTCTTTCTTCTGGAAGAGCGAAAATTCCTCTTATGTTCTGAGACCGTTTCTTTCATTCTCAGCATCGTATCCAAAGCTGTTTTTACCCTGCTGGGTTTCTTTCAGCTTTTCAGATTACACCATTAACATATGACCCATTGCACTTCTATTCTGGGACGGCATCTATTTAGGGACTTTCTGCTGGGGTATTTTTAAATACTTTATGATAAGGCCACCAGCAGAAGAAATTATTCAGAGAGCATTTAAAGATGTGAAAATCCCTGCCTAATGCAATCTTAGACTGCCAAGAGAGAAAAGTGTATCTTAATATGTGCTTGGCATACAGACACAGGAACCGTGCCAAACAAGCTTAATTTTGTGTGAACCTCGAGACCCTCTGTGAAACAGCATTTCTTCCACAGCTCGCTATAAAATAAAATCTGTCTCTTAGGTTCAGAGGATATTATTCACTGTGCTTTGCCTTTTGCATCTGAAGGAGTTGAAACTACTTCACATTCTTGCTGTGGAAATAAGTTTGCTGAACTCCGTAGCATTTATTTGAAGTTCAGACAGCATTTTTCATGTTCTGCTGATTGGAGGGTAGTTGACTGCACATACTGGATGCTTTTATCAAGCAGCCTGCTTAATGCATCGTGTGCTAAATGAGGTAGGAGGCGGCTCTTCAATTTAGCCAATTAGTGGCCAGACTCCTTTTAGAAAACACTAATGGCCCCAAAAGCCCCTCGTTAAATTTTATTTATCACAAGGGCAGAGGAGAGAAAGGTCATGAAATACCCTACTGTGTAAATTGAAAACATACAAAATACATTAAATTTTATGCTGACTTAATGGTTCTTCCAGGGATACAGTGGATTTAAATCAGTGTGAAATGACACATATGTCCTAAGTAGATGCAATATCTATGTGTACAAATTATTTTTTCCTTTTAATTTCTGAGACTAATTAATATGTGTGGCCAAATGTCATAGTTCATACATTACCCAATGCCTGCTATTTCATGATCAAAATATAACATTCTCTTTAAACATTCATACAGTACTCAATTAGTAAAAATAAAATGTATAGAATATTTATTTTATATAAATTTTTAAGCCAAACAAACACGAGTGATACATCACAGAAGCTAAAATTCTAGAGAGTTTAAAGCTGAAGTTACAAAGTCAAAAATTAGTAAAGGATAGAGTCTAATTTAGATTGTAAGGCAAAATTGAATGAAATACTTTGAGGATGTTTCTAGATTGTGGGAAGAGATAGGAAGTAATCCAACCCTGATTGTGAAGGAACATATTGTAGAGGAATATTTAATCCTTAATCCAGCAGCATGGTTTCTCTAGGGTAGAAAGAATGTTGGTACACACCTTTAATCCCAGTATTCAAAAGGCAATGATGGTACATGTATTTATTCCCAGCACTTGGGAGACAGGAAGCAGAGCTCAGAAGGAGTCAGTGTCAGACAGGAAGTTATGTCTGAGATGAGTCAGAGTGAAAGGCAGGTAAAGTGACAAATCAGAGAAAGAGTTAGCAGAGTAAGTCAGAGTGAGGGTCTCAGTTCAGAGAGTCAGGATATGAGGCAGAGAGGACAAGATACAGAGACAATGTAGCAGTCTGACTGAGGATAAGGCAGAGAAGCAGAGAGGCTGACTGAGGCAGTATGGAACAGTGAGAACTCAGAGAGGGACAAGAAAGAGGTCAAGAGAGGAGTCTGAGGCAGGGACACAGAGGCAGCTAGGCAAAAGTCAGTGTGAGACAGGAAGAGTGAGTCAATTTGACACCAAGGAGAGCAGTTCAGTCAGAGAAATTGCAGGAGACAGCCACAGTCTGCAGAGTCAGAAGAGTTCAGTCAGCACCAGTCAGCCAGCTCAGAAGATCAGTTTGAACCAGTCACTTTGGAGAAGAGTTTGAGCCAGAACAGTGAGTGAGTTGAACCAGAAGAATTAGTACAACTCTGAGTTCAGAAGGAACTAGTCAGAGAGACTCAGTCAGCAGTAAGACTCCAGCTTACCGTAGTCTTCTGATTGGGACAGAAGGAACTTGTGAACCTAGAGGAGAAATGTGTTCTAGTTGCTCAACTTTGGAATGTCTTGGATGATAGCTTCTGAAGAACACAAATAAAATCAGTCATCCCTATGCTAAAAGTGTTCCATGGAAAAACCTCAGCACCTTGCTATTTTTGGCGCAACTGGGGGACTGCATTGTCTTTTAGTGATTCCAAAATTTCAGGTATGGAATGGGCAGAGAATCTATTTTTTTATGCTTGAGTTACCCCAAGTTTTGCCTTTGAATGTATGTGAAACTTCCATGTCTATATCTCCATCCGGACTTCTCTGATGAGACCAGACTGATAACTCAGCTTGTGCTCTGAATCTGCAAATGGGTGGAGTAAGGAGAATCATATTCATATATTCCCATCTGCTTACAGGAGAGATGCCTGACTACCATTACCCAGCCTGTGAGTTACAGGGGGAGGAGGGTCTTCCTCTCACTCCTGAGTGGTTTCCTCTTAGTTGTGACTTTTTGTTTTGTCTGCCACTAAAAGCCAAATTTCTGTAAGTTACAATCAAAGGTATAATCTCTTTGCTCATGAACTTCTCTTTGAAGGAAAAAAAGACTAAATGAAGTCTTGTTTAACTATATATTTTATTTCATTCAATAGAAATGTTATCATTTTAATAACCGGTACTTTTTGTGGATAATTCAGATGAATTTGATTTAGGCTATTATAGAATTTTGTCATATATCGATAGAACATTTTACTACACTTTAATTTAATGACAACTTTTCTTTGATTCAAAGAGAAATCAGCGGGGAGAGGAAGAATCGTAGTCTTTGTTGCACAGTCTGCTGAGCCACTCGGCTTGAAGACAGCTCAAACTCAAGGTCACACTGACAGAGTCACACACACCACACACACACACACACAGGAGCAAATTGAAATGAACACAAGATGGAGATTTGTGGGAGATAAAAGGGTCTAAAGGGGAAGCAGAGAGATGGGGTCAGAGGAGTGGGAATGGGAAACCGTAAAATAATTAATCAAAATAAATTAACAATTTGAGCTCCCAATCAAGTCAGCCAGCTGCTGCAGTGCGTAGGAGTGTTCTATACTTCCAGGATCATGTGACATGACAGTTCCATGGGCTGGCATGAAGAAGTTCTGGAGACACGCAAGTCCTGCCTTCATCAGTGGGACTGGCATTTTCTCAGAGAAGCTGCAGGGAACACATGTGCATCCCTCCATGTGGAAGGATGACAAGATGGACTCTCAGAAGAAACCTGCTGGTGCCTGGACCTTAACTTCCCACCTCGTCAATAAATCTCCATTATTATAAATTACCTACTTAAGACATTCATTACAGTGACAGAAACTAGACACCTAGACTTGGCTTTTCGTGTGTATTTTATCTATGATGTTATTTATAAAGTTCCAGTGACAGTGTAAAGTATAAAATATGCATGGTGTTCACTATATTAAAAATTTACTGTTTAAACTAATCATAGAGAGTACTTTATAAAGTTTCAGATTCTAATTCTGATGTTTACTATTATAATTTTGTCTATTTCTCTCCTTTTTTCCTCCTTCCTTTCTTGTCCCCGCAAAGTAGGATAATTGTAGATCCTGCTAGTTAACCAGACATTACTTAATTTTGCATTTGCAATTTTTATTTACGGAGTGGATTCTTTTTTTTTTTCTTTTCCCTGACGGATCCTTTTTAGAGTGTATCACCATGCAGAGACTCTCAGTGTCTACTTCGTTGAACAAGAATATGACATGGACATCAAAATGGATGGGAGGCTCCCTCATTGAACAGGGTGCCAGAATTTTGTCATGCCAACAGTAGGATACGCATAAGTCACCCAAACCAGCAGGAGGGGATGAAGCCAATTCAAATGATCCAGAATACAAATTCAAGATTTTTTGGGAGACTCCCAAGTAAATAGAAACAGAGAATGACAGTCAAGATAAGCAAATGGAATAGACAGTTCTGGGTGGGTGTAGCAGACGGCCAACCGGATGTGGTGAGATTAATATGCAGTGCTTCACTCCATGCATTGCGGAGCCAGCTCTCGGGAAAGGACTGTGAGCAGAGAGTCCAAAACCGGTTTGATGTCGCAATAAACAATATTAAGTATTCTATGGTATTCTTGCTGGGGGGAAGAACATTGTGCCTAATTAAATCACTGCAGCCCGTGATGAAATGACTCCAAAATTAGTTACTAAGCCAAGAACTCATAAGGACTGTTGGTGTGGCCGGAAGCTGGAAGTGTTGGAAAATATTAACCCAATTCCCTTGAATTTGATTTTGGATGAGAAGGAATCCTTAAATTTGAGAAGGGGAAGGAACCATAAAGAAAGCAGCTTGTTAGTTTTCAGAGCAGAAGTCCTAGTACTTCATTACTTACACATAGATCTAGTAGACATGGAGAAGGATCCATGATTCGGGAAAGGGAGACATGTACAATTGATGCAAGTGAGTGTGTGCGTGAGTGTATGTGTATATGTGTGTCTGTGTGTCTATGTGTGTGTATGTATGCATGTATGTGTATTTTGTATATGTGTGTGTGTGTGTGAGAGTGTATGCATGTGTGTGTATGTGTGTATATGTCTGTGTATGCGTGTGTGTCTCTGTGCATGTGTGTCTGTGTGTGTGGATGTGCGTGGATGTGTGTGGATGTGGATGTGTTTGTCCGTGTCTGTGTGTGTGTGTGTCTCTGTGTATGTGTGTGTATTTTTATGTGTATGTATGTATATATATGTGTGTCTGTGTGTCTATGTGTGTGTATGTATGCATGTATGTGTATTTTGTATATGTGTGTGTGTGTGAGAGTGTATGCATGTGTGTGTATGTGTGTATATGTGTGTGTATGCGTGCGTGTCTCTGTGCATGTGTGTCCGTGTGCATGTCTGTATGTATCTATGTGTGTGTATGTGTGTGTCTGTGTGTGTGGATGTGCGTGGATGTGTAGGTGGATGTGCGTGTCTGTGTGTGTGTCTGTGTGTGTGCTGTGGATCTCATTCAGATATTTATATGAACTCTCTCATTTATCCATGGCTTTTCTTCCTTTACCTTTCTTCTTTCTTTATTTTTCATTCTTTTCCTTATTGTTTATTTCATCTTAAAAATGTTTTTACTGACTCTTTGAGAATTTCATGCACACATACAATATTTCGATCATTCAGCCCCAACACCTCTAAACGCTACCTTTACACGCACACCATCTAAACTTCATGTACTTTCTTTTTTTTTTAATTGAAAAATAAAACACAAACCAGAATCTAATCTGTGCTTTCCCATATACTCACGGGTGTGTGGCCTTCAGGCGGACCACACTGGTTTATCACAGGCCACACTGTAAGACAATGAATGTCCCATTCCCCAGCAGCCATTACTGAGAATAGTCCTGTTGGTGGAGATGGGGTCATTGTAGGAGCCTGTCCCATTCCTCACTGTTGGGTTATTATCTCATTTGTGCAGACAACATACATGTTTGAGCGTCCCTTTGCTCAGAGGACCTGTAGTATCTAGAGGTTGCCCTACCTGACATCTGGTCATTCCTTTCTCTCTTGTTCATTTTCAAAATGAATTGTTAGCCTAGAATCCAATATGTATAGAGATAAAAGGTAAAATTTGTACACAATGGGACGGAAAGATCTAGAGTGCCGAGAAAATGTTGCTTTTGCAGCCGCGAGGTCCCTTACAGAAGCACGTGGCTCCTAGGAGCATTGACAATCAGTGCAGCTAGTGAAACTCAGAACCAACACGGAGACTTAGGTGGCAAATGACAGAAGACAAGAGACAGTTCTGAGACCAGGCATGAGACACATAAGAAAATGGATAAAGGAAACTAATGCAACTTAACAATGCAAATGCATGCAAAAATTCTTCAATGGCAACACCAGTGATGAGCTTTTCCTCTACGCCAAATGAATACTAAGAAAAACCTCATTTAATCTTGGAGCTCTATTTCAAATTTATTGATCTTTAAATAGACATAAAATTTGCACACTTGGGAATTATATTCCGATTTTAGCATGAGCACATTTATCTCTCCAATCATTTTTAAACTGATGCATGATGAAATGAATAAAATAATTACTCGTTTTTTTTTTTTTTTTAAGACAGGGTTTCTCTGTTGTAACTCTTGGAACTCACTCTGTAGACCAGGCTGGCCTCAAACTCACAGAACATTCTCATGTTCTTCTTATTTGAAAAGCGCTGAATCTAAATGTTGAAGGAATTGAGTAAATCAATCGGTACAGTGTAATGAAGGACGAGCAATAAAAATAGTGTTAGAAATGATGTTGATTTTATTCTTCCATACCCACCTAACATAAAGCTTCAAACTGACCTTTATAGATTCTATCTTCAGATATCAAGGAAGGTTGTCATCTCCGCTATCCTATAAGTGAGACGGACAAACGCAGAGTTTGAAATGGCTACGAGGACGTCGCCAATCAACAATGTGATCAAACATATGTTAAAAACAGATGTCTCAACAGCCACTGTTGAGACAAAGCTTACAGAAGGAGGGGAAATAGGCTTTACAAGTAAAGCTTACAAGTAAAGGATGATTCAGTATGTAAGGCCTTGTCTTTATCCTGTAGGGAAGCTCTAGAGACAGCACAGGGTCTAACTTACAATTCCCCCTCTCACATACAAGGGGACTGTAGGATTTACACTTCTGTGCCCAAACTTCAATGCCCAACCGGACATTGTGTAATACCATTTCAGCACGAAGGAAAATTCCCACACAATCTGGCAGTCTATGAGTGACATTTACCAGGGTCCTGCAGCCCGAAGGAGTCTTCTAGAAAGGGACGATGGAGATGACTGTTGTGATGGGATCCATGTATTAAAAACACAAAGAGGTCTCAGAGGCTATAGACCAAACACTGACAGACCTCGGCCAGTCGGTTCATTCCAAAAATCATGAAATTGCTCTCTATTTGATTGTCTAGCACATCTTATAATCAATACCCAAATGCTGCTCTCATGTGTTTTCCCAGTTCCACTCTATCCCGCTTAGTTTGTGTTGCTCGCTTGGAAGAGTTGTCTTTATCGGATTGGCATGTGGCCATGTCTCTGAGAGACTGCCCTGATTGATCTTTGATGCAGGAGGACCTAACCCAGAGTCTGGGCTGCATTGGAAAGCTAGCTGAGCATGATCCAATGAGCAAGACACTAAACAGCATTCCTGCATGGTCCCCAGTATAGCCCCTGCTTGAGTTCCTGCAGTACTTCCCATGGGAATACCCTGTACCTAGAAGCATAAGCTACAATTAACCCTTTTCTCTCCTGAATTGCTTCCAATCATGGTTTTCACCACAACAATGGAAAGCAAAGTAGAACACGATTCAAATGGTCCCTTTTTCCTCCGTTTATCAGTGTCCATCTCTCTTCTTGCTGACATACTATGAAGTTCCAACCTTGCCTTCCATCAGCCTCTCTCCGATTCTTTCCACTACTGAAGTCATTTTGCATTTACCAGCCTACAGCCTCATGTAGCAGCGTGCCCATAAAATAACTTCCTCATTGAACAGAGCACCCCTGTTTACCCCGTTTTCCAGAAAGCCGAGGATGTCAGTTGTAATCTAGCATTAGTAAGGTCCAGCAGCTACTTTCCTAAACCTCCCAAAACAAGGATGTAGAAGCATGAACGCGAAGCCTGTGTGTGCTTTCCAGTCTTTGTGACTGTCAGTGTTATCTACAGTGAAGTCATCACCACACTCTAGCTTACCTATGTACTGCTCTGCTGCTAGTTTAGTGAACTACATAGAAAACAAGGTCTATTAAGTTGGCCTTCTTCATTTCTTACATCCACCTGTCATGCTCACCAACATAAACCACACTAAATTATTTCTTTTTATCTTTTATATTTTCATTTGACATACATATACATAATGCAATCATTTTTTTTTTACTAGAGTAGTTTAAATTATGAGATATTTCCTTATGTCAGGAGAAAAAATGCAATAATTAAGAAGCCTGTATGTATAAATATTAGCATCGAGTGTTTAGATGCTAAGAAGGCTACTACACATCTCGCTGTGCATAGAACAGATCATGTTGCAAACCATGATCTGGCCTAAACTCCTAGTAATTCCACAAGTTAGACGCCTACTGTGACATCGCATTATTTGAACGTGTGCATCCTTATTCCTGCCTAGACTTCATAAGGAAAGGTATTAGCATTCATTTATCTTTGAAAGCTTGGTGTCGAATCTGTTTCCTGAAATGTAAATGTCATCTTTAAAAAGCTTGATGTAGTTGACTGACGGTAACTTATACAAGAGTCTTGGCTTAGTTAAAAAAAAAAAATGGGTACGGCAATATAAAAATTTAATACAAGAATATTCCTTCAGTTTTTGGTTTCAAAATCAATGATTTAAACAAATTTAGAGTCTATATTAAGATTATGAAATTTTACTTTATAGAATTTTTCATTATAAGTTAGCAATGGTATATACTGGTAGCAATCCACGCACATGAGTAATTTGTTTTGGCTTTCATGTTAGTGTCAAATAGGAGATCAACTTTGTTCATATTCATTTTGTAAACGCTGAGCTCAAATGTCACTGAGATGGGTTTTTCTTTTCGTGGAAAGGAGGGCTCATCAATTGTGGTCTTAAGCTCTTTTGACTATCATCAGTTTCCCGTGTAATCTGCTGGACTGTCACAGAAAAAGTATCAGAGATTCCGCTTCAAATACGGATATGTGTTTCTAAGAGCTGGAAGAAGGTAAAGTGAGATCAAGGCTCTGGGAATCTCTACGTCTGCAGAGTAGGTTTTCAGACTCCTGGTTGTCATCTCCTAGTTGTATTTTCCCATGGTGGAAGGAGCAAGACACTTTTCTGGGGCCTCTGTTATAAGGACACTAATACCATTTTTGCTGATTCTACTCAATGACCAAATGGCATTTGGAATGCTCCATTTTGCACAATTGTCATATTTGGAGTTATCTTTATGCATTTGAAAGCCATTTTAGAAAATCAGACCATAGCACTGGCTTCCATATATAAATGAAAGAAATCTCTAAAATGCATAATATACACAAATAATTCATACTCAAATAGAAGCAAATAGCACATTCACAAAATTTCTTTAGTGATTAATTATGTAATTTCTTACAAATATTATTCATTCTCTCCTGGGGTTAAGATGTCTTCAAGAATCAGGAGTGACAAAATTGATCATGTAAATGAGTTACTTATAACAGATAGAACACTAAAAAGATTAAAATGACAAAAGAAGAAAACAAATAGCATTGTATTAGAGTAATTCAAGATCAATACACCCACACCCCCCCCACACACACACCCACACCCACACCCACCCACACACACACACACACACACACACACACACACACACACACACACACTTGCAGACTATTTTATATAAGCACACATTTGGCAGAGGGCTCTTTCTAGATAATTAACTGCATGCTAGACAAATCAATGATCATAGTGTAAATGTACTTATGAATTTTTAAAGAACAAATTTACCTAGTAACTTTTGATTTCTAAATTTACATTCATAAGAGAAAATAATATAACAAATATAATCTTAATAATTTTGCTTTCTCGATATTACTGCTACTAGTCTATGTGTTCTGTTACCACTCCATATTCAAATTTTGGACTCTATTTTAAGATTTAATATCTTTCCACTACAGTGAAAAGTCTCTTTCATTTTTCCAGAATGTTGTAATTTTGGTCCAGGGGATGGCAGCAAACAAATTATTAAGTAGATTAGAGAAAAGTTTCACAATATACTCAATTGCTTATTAGTTTAATAATAAGAATCTCAGTCTTATTGAAATCACAGGAAGTAAAATGGAAATTTATATTAAAATTCAAGTTGGAAATTAAATAATTGAACAGTTTAAATTAGTATGGATTCTCTATTTTTCATGCCTACTTAGATATTAATTATATAGGTAAGGATACTGTTTCTTAAAAAGGATTATGGGAGTTATAGAAAATTTCACTCCGACTCTAAAGTTAATCATTTCTCTTATATTTCTCTTATTTTGAATAACTTCATACTGTAATTAAAATGATAACTACTCTCAGTATAAATAACTAGTAGGAATAAATATGATTTTAATATAAAATAACATATAAAATCAGGAAAACATGCAAAGAACTATGGTTTACATGAACACAGCTGAAATTTATTTCAAGTAATTTTTCTATGTGTATACATACATACAACTTTATATGCAAAGTGCTTGAAATTTGCTTTCATGAAAAGAGAATGTTAAATTTTCCTGCTTGTGGTAATTCTCAGATTATGCTTTATATAAAACAAATTTCCATCTTTCAGGGAATAATTGTGATAATAAGCTCACAATTCTATTAGACTTCTATAAGTGGGGATGAAGCTTCATTTCCAAGATGCTATAAGTACCACAGAAAATTCAGGTGACTCACCCAGCAAGTTGTAGGCATAGTGAGCAGTCTATCTCTTCCGCAGAGAAGACACTGACATGCGTTTTACTTTTTGAAACTACCTGACAGTTCGTGGCAATTAGTTCTATGTTCTTCCCACTCTCATAGCAGCTTGGTGTCATTGGTGTCTGTTGCACACACTGGAGTGTGAGACTTTCTTTGGAAGGGCATCTGGTTTCCATGGTGACCAATAAACTACTTCTCCTTTTGATTAAACAGTCACAGACAAACAGAAAAAAATATCTGAAAGCCTCACCCACCAAACAGGTGACCAATCACACACAAGATGTTGAAAGTCGTAATAACTGGGACAAGGTCAGAAGTTCCCTCAGATTTTAATTTCCTGTAAAAAATAGTTTAAGAATTGTCATTCTTTCATTACACAGATGCAGTTCTTGTGGGTGACACAAAAACAGAAGGACCTCGCTTTTCTCTCCTGTGCTAGGATTGGTGATCGAAACTAAATTAATTCTGACAAAAATAGTGAAATTTCCATTAAATGGGTTGTGAGCAAACTAACACAAATACTCTCCGATAAAATTTTAATACTGAAAGCGCGCTAATGCAACAGTTCCATTTTTTACAGAAAATTCACAGTGTACTTGCTGTCACCCTAGGGAAGAAAAAAAAACCTGACTCTTGCTCATTTCCAACTATCCAGTTTCCATCCAAGGAAGAGTCTTCTTAATGATGTTTGAGGTCTTAAGAGGTCTTCTTTAACAGTTTCCAAAAGGAATGTTTTTAAGTTTAGATAGCTCTTCACATATTTTCCCTTCCTGTGTACTATTTTGTTTTGTAGACAAGGTCTTCTTGTGCAGCTCATATTCCTATACTACATAGGTTATAGCCCAGGCTATCTTCCAAGTCATCATCCCCTTGCCTGTGCCCACTGAGGCCTGGGATTACAAGTGTGCATGGATTCTCATGATGTTTTACAATATGTTCTGCAATCTACAAACTGGTGCTATGACCTTCTACTAATACTAATACTTGATTACCTGAGACTAGCCTCTGAACTTTAAGAGACTACCGAGAAATCTTCAGTATTTTTAAATTTAAATATCACAACAGTTAGAACGGGGGAAATAATTGTTCTTGTGATGAAATGGGATAGTGTAAGCTAGTTGCGGGGTGGGGTGGGGGAGAGGAAACAAACAAATAAAAACCAAACATCCACTTTTGGCTGGGCATGGCAGCTCGGAAGCATCATCCTGTAAACCAGAGGTGGTGTATAGTTTAGGTGTAGATGTGGATGAGCTGATGTTGATGTTGATTTGGGGCAAAAGCTTTTTTATGTTGTCTAATTAAATCACCAGGTCTTGCCAGGAATCCCAGAGCCCTAGAGCATTCCCTCCTGTTTACAATCTAGTCTTAATCCTTGGTCTGGAAGGCTTCAGCCTTAGCCTTCCCAGACCTAATGCTGACTGAGCCACTCTTACTTAGCTCCCTCAGAACTCTGACTCTTCTGATTCCACTTGCTCTCTGTTCTGGGCTTTTTCTGCAGAGCTCTGCTGTGTCTGTGTCTCTCCTTGAGCTCTCACTGCTCCATCCTGCCTCTGTAACTAACTGTGCTGCAACTGACTATGTAGCTAACTCTGTAACTGACTCTGTCAACTGACCTGCAACTGACTAACTCTGTAACTGACTTTGTCAGCTGACCTGTAACTGACTGGCTGTAACTCCATTTCACTGACCTGAGAGCCTTTACGCCTGAGAGTTGAGCATGACCTTACTCTGCTAACTCCTCCTCTGATTAGTCACTTTGTCTGCCATTCGCCCTGACTCATCTCAGATATCACTTCCTGTGTGACACTCACTCCTTCTGAGTTCTGTTCCCTGTGTCTGCTTCCATTGTTTTTTACTCCCCTAGAGATTTAAGACATGGACTACCACTGCTTTCTGAATAACAGGATTAAAGGTGTGTCTACATTTCATCCAGACCACACCAGTCCTCTAAATGTAGTCCCTGAAATGTAGACCTTTGTTTCACACAGGGCTATTCCTCCACAATGTAGAGATAAGATTTTCCCTACAAATTCAGACCAGAACATCATAGAGCATCTCTGCCCCATAACAACCAAGAACATAAATCAAGAAGAGAGGTTTATTTTAATCAATTAATTTATTATTTAAAAAGGTTTATCTGTCAAATCTTGAAGACTCAGTCTTCCTATATCTGCTTCCCAAGTGCTGGATTGCAAGAGTACATCACAACGCCGAGTTAAATATTTCATTATTAAAATGATTTACACTCTCACCATAAAATCATTCTTTAATTTTTCTGTGAATGAAACAGGAACTAAGTAAACAAAGAGAACTATGTGATCACTGACTATCCCCTCTCCCTCCCTGCCTCCTTCTTTCCCCCATTCTTTCTTTCCCTCCATCCCTTCCTTCTTCCACTCTTTCTCTTAATTTTATGTCTTTTTGATTCATATCATACCTTACTACGATTAACCAAGGAAAATACAGTCCTTGGCCCTGAATCAGCATCTACTATCTGGAATGAATTACTTAATTTCCCTCTTCCCTTTTCTCCCTCCAAACCTCTCTATAAACTTCACCCACCTCTTTAAAAGTTAATGGTCTTATTTTCTTTAATTATTGCTATATGTCTGCTCCTAAATTTATAAATATAACTTGCTCATTCTGTATAATGTTGCTTCTATGTACATGTTTTTAGGGCTCACCACTTGGTACCGTGTAACTAATGTTCGGGCTTGTTCCTGGGGAAGACTGCTTCCTCTGCTCTTAACATTCCTTTGTTCCTCATAGTTCTTTGTCTAGGGTTCAGGCTTCGTGAGATTTTGCCTGTTCACAGAGCCTAGAATTGACTGTGAGTACTCAGCCATAGAATGATAATTTTTTATCTATCTGTTTTAACAGTTCCTCCATGGTAGGATTCAGTCTATTCATCCTAGAAACAGGACACAAAGATGATTTTTTGTCTTGTTTTTTGTTTTGTTTTGTTTTCTGTGCTCATATGTATCCATGTTTTACAAATGCTTTGGCTGAAATATTACAGGCTGAATTTTTCCAGAAACCCATGTATATCTTAACCACACATGTCTCTTTGTAAAGTTCAAGTTCACTACTTACTGCTAGCTGAGGAGATTTTCTATGGCAGTTTCCTTCAAAGTTGTCATCAATAGTTCTGTAATGTAGCAGAATACGTGTAGAAAGAAATTACTGTAGCATGGCTTGACAATCTAATAAATTTGTGAGCAAGACTGCTCTCTTTTATGAGGCTATAGGGAGGTCCCTTCCAGTGTACATGTTTAAACTAAGTCAGAAACATTGATTGTAAAATAATAAGGGCAAATTAATGTTAAAGCATTTACTCAGTTAATATACTTCTGCCTTCTGGAGCTTCTCAAGACAGGTCCACAATGTACTGTTTCTGCTGTAAATGGATTGTTGGAGAAAATGGCTCAGCCTTCTTTGTAGGCCTTCCAGAAATTCAGCAGGATGTATTGAGATGGTTTTGGTCACTCTGTGAGCAAAAGCCAGGCACAAGATCTCCAACAGGATTTAAAATAATACCAGTAGCAATTTTGAACTGGTGTGTAGTGTTCTTCCAGAAAGGGCACAGTCTAGCTATAGCTGCACAGAAGTGTGCTCTGTAATTCTGTTTTGGGTTTACTAAAGAATCCACATTGAGCCTTATCTGTTCTGATCCCTTAATGTCTCATCTGTGTAGTTATCTGGCATTGGTAGAAAGGTAAAAGGACCACATATATGATGTGCAACTTTTTTTTGTGTGCAGAGATATGAGGTTCCTGATAAATGTTTTGGAATGCATTCCAGATATCATTCATGCTTCCAGACTTCAAAGAGTTCTCACAAATGCAAGCTGATGACACAGAAAGTACAAGAACGATCCTTTTACCTTAGAAAGGATGTGAAGGCCCAAATCATGCTATGATTTGTGAGTGGCGGTTCCCTTAACTATTGTGGATTCTACTTTCCAATGTTTGGAATACATTTGTATTTTTGGAATATTCAGAGTACATTATATTAACTACTGTTATCGAAATGGGTGTGGTCACATCCACATAGGGTAGCAGATGTGTTTTCTGATGAAAATCATGACAAAACAGAGCAAGCAATATTGTCCACAAAAAGAAAAACGTGAATATCTTCCCAGGTATGACATTGAATGTGTGCTTTCATCCTCTCTACAAAAGTAATGCTTGTTGAATTGTAAAATGATGAAAACTAAATGAATTAATCAGGTGGTTTCACATTGGTAAGTTTTCAAAGTGGACCATGCACGGTAGATATACTCTTCCACCTATCACTCCGAAAATCCTAGATGCTAGATCAATGCCAGCCATTTTCTAGCAACTGACTTGTCTATAGGGGTCACTGCTATCCTGATAATTAACACTGCAGATTGCTTTTTTTGGGGGGGGGATATTTCAGCACTTTGTGACTTCTTTTGCTCAACATCATTTTCAGGAAACCAGTAATGTTATTTAAAAACTAGTGGTAAATTATTTAATCGCACTACTCTAGGATCCTGTGTATGACTGTATTTTGTTCCACTGAGCCTATGGTTTATATATGAATTTGTATGTTCTTTATGAGGTGACAATAAAGTGTATTTTTGTAAAGACTATGTATAATTAAATATTCATATAATCTGCTCTTCAATATTTACCTAAAAATCATTAGGTGATAAGCTTTACATAGACCTTCCGTTGTGATTTGCTTCATTTTCATGTCATCAATATGCATGAAAGTTAACTTTGGTACACACCTTCCTATCACTATTGCATTTCATTTTTACTTTAGCAGTGTTTGTGAGGTTTAGAGACATCATATTAAGATTTTAATTTGTACTAACTCAAAAGGACAATAAATTTAAGCACATTTTAGTGGATTTTAGATCTCTTATTTCCTCAAGAAGCTATTCAAACAGATTTTCCTTTTTCTCTGAATTGATTTGCCTGACATTTTATGGCTACACTTCATGAATACATTCCATTTGAATATGAATAATTTGTTGACCATAACAACTATCGGTATGAGACTTGATTTTTAAAGTACACTGCTGATGTCTTTCTAGGGTAGGTCTTAACTTTGATCAATAGCCTCGTGCCCAGTGCCAAAGGCTACATTAAACTGTTTGCATATCAATACCATATGTGACATAGTGGCAGTAACTGAGGTAACATTTGTTTCAGTTTATGCTTCTCCATAATTATCTGTGACAATTTATTGGTTTGATAGTGGCCAGACTGAAACTAAATGTAGAATTTTAGGGCTCTCCACAACAGCATCATTTAATCCTTTACTGATGGCATTAATCTCTTGCAATCATCCTGGTATGAATTTATGTATGCAGTACAGGAGAAGGGTAGGTTTAGGACCTTGTGTTTGGTTTTCTCTCTCTCGCTGGCTCTAAATTCACAAATAGGGAAATGTTGATGAGGGTTCTTTCAATTACAGGTTAATCATTTCAATTACACAATCAGAGAAATGATTGTGGAGTACATACATTGACATTTTGGGATGTCCAGGTGATCTATGTGTACTAGAAGTCTGTTAATCACCCAGACTCAGAAGTTCACACTCTCATGAGGATATCCTCATGGCCTTTCAATTCAGAGGGTATCAGAATCAATTCATACCTAATATCCAATATATATATATATATACATATATATATATATAATCACACAATATATAGTATATTGTGTATACATATAGTATATATTATAATATATATATGAAAAGAAGGGGATTATATATATAATATATTTATGTAAGATTGTTATGTTATGTAACATTATATAATACTATATAATTACATTTTATATATAATTATATTGTTTATAATTTATATCATATATAGTTACATAATTATGTTATATAGTATGTATATAAAATAAATATATATTATGTAATATGATTATATATATAAAACATTAAATTTATATATTATATATAATCACTTCCTGTGTGTTTGTGTGCATATGTGTCTGTATGTATAAAGTGTTAGATTGTTTTAAAATGAGAAATTTCTTAGAGCAAGTCTTCAATAACTTTGGAGATGATGTGACGTTCAACTAAGTCTGGCTCACCTCTTTCATTCCTGAAATTTGAGGAAGGAGAGATGAATGTAAAATGAATAGAATGAGTAACAACAGTTGGCCTCTCTTAGGCAAACAGAGCCACATGAAAAACAAGTGAAAAATCATTAGTGTCTTTTATCATCTTTTCTGACACACACAGGAAAAGAGATATCTTCAGCCAGAAAGACTCACATTAAATTTAAAAAAAAAATTTTGGCCTTATGTGAAATTTATACCAGTAACGAAATAGCCAGCTAATGACCATGTAAATAACCCGTATATTTGTGTGGTACCTAGGTCCAAAATCTGAAGCAGAGAAAGTACCCTCTCCTTCATTCTGGTCTACTAAGCATCAGCTGTATCTTCTTTTGTTGAGTTTGAGTCTGGAAGTCACAGAGGATATGGAATTCATGGCGTGGAGTCAGCAAATCTACTTCGTTATTTCCTTACGTGCCGCCTCTGACACAGATGCACTGCTGAATGCAGATCCTGACAAACGCATACCTGCACTTAATAAAGTGTGTCTGTCCAAGTACGCTCGATGAAAAACTTACCTATTCTCTTCCAAAAGAGGCCGATCAATTGCACTCCTGTTTGACAGATGAAGATTTGTCTTCACTTGTACAAGTCATGATTGTTCTTTGATTTTTTTTTTTTTTTGCAGAGAAGTAGAAAACCTACTGTAATTATGGCTTTGAAACTGCAGTGATTAGCTTGGCTGCCATACTGATAATCTTCCTCACCAGCTGGTTACTTTACAGGAAGAGACCAAAGTGTGCCTGTGACACCCTCTTTGGTGTTAGCCTTCACAGAGACACCCTTCTAGAGAACTAGGGTATCTAGACAAAGAAAGCCAAATTTTTAGTAGTAACCATGAGTGCTCACTTTGGATTTTATTCCATTGATTCTAGGATAGCTAATAGAATCCTGCTTATGGGAGAAATACCAAGAAACGGGAGATTAAGCGATGAACCTACAATTAGGAGGAAATTTCAACGATGTTTTAGGAAGTCGACACCTATTTGAAGTAAAGTTGGCTTTGACTATTTGTGGATACTCTCTGCTTCGGAGTTGTGGGTAAAATAATAAGAGTGAATTCATACTGCACTGTGGAGGAAGTTTATTTTTAGTTATATATAAAGTAATTGTTCTATACACTGTGGGTAAGAGGCCATTTAAGGGGTTTTGTATTGTCTGCAGGTGTTGGATTTCTGTGGGGGAGGTTTGATTGCCTAGGATCTGCACCTGAGGAGTTCTGAATCAGTAAAATCACCTGAGCTCAGATGCTAGGGTTCCACTGTCCAGTAGAGCCCTGGCCGTGATGGTGGTTCCCTCTGCTGAGATCTGGAAGGGTTTCCACAAATGAAAATGCCTCCCCGTCATCCCTCCTGAGCTACCACAGCAGCGTGGTACTACACTGCATCATCCCGTTGCTACGCTTTGTCTATTGTTAAATTATTTCTCTGTCCTCTTTGTCCAAGCCAATGCTACATGGGAGACAGTTAAGATAAGGGGAGCGTATTGTAGCTTCATGGTTGGAGGTTTATTTAGGAATGTTGTGGACAGAGTAGGCACATCCACACCTAGAGGAAGAAGTAATCCCAGGAAGAATACTGCCTTCTCCACAGTGGATTTTAGTCTTCCCACTCTTGGGTTTTGGGTAGAAACACAGTCACACAGAAGCAGGGTAACATTTGGGATCCTAGCGCTGTTCCTTACTGTGGGGAAGAGCCAGCAGTGGGCCCCATTCTGAGTTGCCAGAGTGATGTCTCTTCTGTCCCTAGGTCTTTGTTTACTCAACCTTTGAGCAAGAACACAGGTGTCTTTGTGAAGGGCCTGACAGATGCAGAATGAGTCATCTCGCTCACTTGATTAAAATCCCCATGACTGAGATTTTTCTTTGCTAAGTATTTCCATGACTCACAAGTATTTTGACATTATGCGCCCTCTCAGAGACCTCCAGCTACATAGTTCTTCCAATCCTTCCTCTTGTAGAATAAAAACACGGCCGTGTCTCATTCAGCCACATGGGTCTATGCTGCTTGACCTACGACTTTCTACATAAAATAAAGACCCAGACACTATTTGGCGTCAGGCTAGCTTGGATAATTTTGTTGTTGTTTCTGTAGCCATGTCTCTCAGTGTTACTACCAAGTACGGGTGTAATGTCAGAGTCATTAACTTTTCGAAAAGCAAGACTCTTTATATGGTGTGCTGGCCATTTTATAACCATTCTAATTCTTTATATCTAATTCTATCGATTATAGAGATTTTACACATGAAGCCATAGATCCAATCTGACGATTAGAGGACGAAGTAGAAAGAGGATGGACTGCCGCGTGTATGCAGATACCGCGTGTCACTAGCTCATACGGTGCGTGCACTTGGACCTTGTGGGTGTGGTGTCATAGACAGTGCCTACATTCGACAATGACATACGCTAAGCATGTTGGAATGTGAGATCTGATAAACTCACTTCTGGAGAGGAGACAGATGTGTAATGAAAATTTGGTTGTTGATAGTTCAGCCACAACCAAAGATTGGTTGTCAGAGCCTTTCTCCAAAGGCATTACTTAAATATGGTAGTTTGCATTGCTTGTTGATAAAACCAAAGAGGCCGACTTCTTAATGCCTGTATTCATTTGAGGAAAAAAAAAAAACCAGACAGCAAGACTGAGCATTATTAAACAAAGAATTCAACCGTCTGAAATTTTTGTTCCTGTTGGAAAATATCTACATAAGAACATCACTTGAGTTATCATCCCAAAGACGACATAGTTAAACTGAGCTGACATTGTGGAAGGGAAAATCGACATGGACCATGGCAGAGGAAGTTCAGTGGAAATTCCTGATTATAAGGTGATCTGGAGCAGAGACTGGTTCTGCAGGGCCTGGAGCTGCTGTTAGGTAACAAGTTAAGGTCACAAAGTTGATACAGAAAGAATTCTTGAAATTCTGATTGAGGATTTGTTAATTGAGTCTTTGCACTGTAAAATGGAAACTTGTTTTTTTCCGACCCATGTCATTGTATGCAAATGTCTATAGCAGCCGTCCTTCTGGTAGGTTGAAACAATATTTCATTTTCTTATACTACTGGTGAGTTGTTTGGGGCTAAAATAATCAGGCGAGGTTACATTTCACTTGTGAGGTCTGAAGGCAAAGCATTCCTTTTGGTTTGGGGCCACCTGGAATCCTTAGCTTATAGTCATTACTACTGCTGGGCAGCAACAACATCATTCAAATCTTTGTTTCTATGTTTTCCAATGTATTTCTGACTCTCCTGTCACACTTACCATCTTTTGAGAACCCTTGGTGCTACAGGAATTCCCTTTGGGGCGATGTCTTAGCTATTCTGTTGATTTGCTAAAACTACATAACCAAAAGGAAATGGGGAAGGACAGAGTTTATTTGATCTTACAGCTTGTAGTCCATTTTTCAAAGAAGTCAGGTCACAGACTCAAAAGAGGAAGGATCCTGGAGGCAGGGACTGATGCAGAAGCCACTAAGTAACTTAATTCAGGCCCACCTGTCCAGTAATGATACCGTAAACAATGGGCTGGACCCTTCTTAATCAATCACTAAATACCAAAACATGCCATAAGACTTCCTATAGGCTAATCTAGCAGAAACAGTTTCTCAGATGAGATTCCTTCTTCCAAATGACTCTAGCATGCATCAAGCTGACATAAGACCAGCAATCACAGGATTTTCTTCAAGTGACAGAGTTCTTAACTATAACCCAAACAACATAATTTTTGCCTAGGAAAAATAACATAAACACTTAGGGTGTGTGTGTGTTAGAGTATGAACAATTATGAGATAATTTTCTACCTACTATGTTACCTAAAAATTACAAAAACATAAAAAATAAGACCCATACATGATACAGTTTAACTTTAAGTAGCTCTATTAGGAACATAGAAATTGCATAAACTATTCACTAGTCTCTAACAGAATTTTTAAGGCAGATGAAGAAAGTAAAGCAACTATATTTTCCCCCTCCTTTAAAGGCAAAGATCTTTGAAATTAGCAACAACACCAACAAAAATGACTGCTGTTATAAATTATTAAGCCACAATGTTTTAAAAGTTGTTTACTGTCAATTTTAACATCTCTATGTACCAAGATATTTAATTGTTTATTGCCACTGAAAGGATGTCCTAAATGTTTACAACACAAATCCTATTGAATATGTTGCCATATAACAGATGAAAAGGGAACATTCTAACACATAAGCACTTTAGCACGTGTACGTGCATGCATATATAGAAGCTTAGACATTTTAAAGTAAATTATAGACATGTTCTTTATACTAGACAAGTGTCAAAAATAAACCCTTCTGAAAGATTTAATATAAAAGTCATTTATTGGCTATGGGGATGGCTCACTGGGAGACAGTGTATACTTGCAAGATGAAGACTCTATTCTAAACTCCAAGGACTTGTTAAAAACCAACCAGGCATGGCTCTGCATGGCTGGAACTCCAACATTTGGGAGGTAGGCGAAAGCAGGTGGTTCCCCAGAGCTAGGTAGAAAGCCAGTCTAGCTGAACATGTGAGCTTTTGGTTCAGGGAGACATCCTTTCTCAAGATAGTAAGGCGGCGAGTGTTAGAAGACACTAGACTTCCTTCCATATGCAGGCGTGAGTGTGTGGACTTGTACATTCTTGTACATGTACCACACACAGGTTGTGTGTAACACACACACACACACACACACACACACACACACCACATCTTATTCATATTCATCCTTCATTCTTTTTCCTTTCATGTTTGATATACTTCCCTTTAGGAATGATTCCTCACTCTCTACTCAAATTATTAAAATCTCTTGATTAATTCGTATTTTTTTTTTGTCAGCATTGCTCAGTGTTATGACAAATAGAAGAAAACCAAGCCAGTGGGTAATTGATTTCTCCTGTGCATGCAGAGATAAAGGTCTGGATTAAACTATGGATTAGATGAGTAGGATTAATCGAGAGATAACAGATTTGACCTTCTTTATTTGTACATACTGATAAGAACATCTACATATAAAAATTTGTCTTCTGCTAGGCACTGGCAAGGGGGAGTGATATCAGGTGGGAATGTCATCATTTCTTACTCTGTGATAAGTTTTTAATTAAAACAAACCTTATATATTATCAGTTCTAAGTAGATCCTGATGAGGGATTTTGTGTTTGTGTTTTTAGAATGGTACAAAATTGTGTGATAACATCTTTGAACCCTTGAAAGCGATGCCCTTCCCTTGACAGAGAATTAGAATAAATATAGTAATTGGTACAAATCGGGTCAGACCAAACCACTAGGAGTTTGCTATAGCTCGCTACAGTACCGTTTACCAATTTATGCACCTTTACTTTAGTAGACTCTCTCATGTTTCTTGGTTTATTTTCCTTGCCAGAGCAGTAAAAGAGTGATTCAGGGGAGCCATGGTAGTAGCTGGAGAAAACCCAGATGGATGAGACATGAGGTTCATAACGATTCCCAACTTTCTGAACGTGAATTAAATGGAGCAGGTGCCACCTGGGTCACCACAATTACTCTCTGCTTCACAATAAAATCATATTTATAAACAGAAGGGTCAAATTTAAAACACTTTTGCCAAATCTGCAACAGGTTCAGCCTAGGGCTTTTCCTGTTCTGAACACTGTATAGAACATTATAGTGATTTTGTGCCTACAGGGATAATTTCCCTGCAGTATTGAGACAGGTTCCTCTTAAAAACCCCAACAACGGCTCCCCTGTGTCATCTGAATCAAGGATTAACTTCTCAGTCTGATGTTCCTGACCTTCCGCCATCTGGATCGCAACGTTTTTATAGTATGACTTTCTGCTTTCTTTTAAACTCGACTAGCAAGCAAAACTGAATTCTTTGTCTCTAATATGTTTTCCTGAATTCTGCTACCTGTTCTCTTTGGATACGATGTTTTCTCACTGTTTCATTATGCATATAAGCCATGCCTAGAATTGAAATTCCGTTTCTAATGCAAATACAAGTCTCTTCTCCTTTTGTTTCCTGGAGATTAATAGTGGGTATATACCCCTAAGTCTGAGATGTTTGCTATCCAGGTTCTCCTCTCTCTCTCTCTTTCTCCCTGTGTATGTATATATATATATACATATATATATATGTGTGTGTGTGTGTGTGTGTGTGCGTGCGCGTGTGTGCATGTGTGTGTGTGTATATATATATACACACATACACATAATATATGCATGTACATATATGTATGTGTATGTGTATATGTGTGTGTATTATATATATATATATATATGGAGAGAGAGAGAATGTAGAATGGGGATTGTTGTTGAAAAAATGAGTTAAGACAGGGTGTGAGAGTGATAATAAAATTAATAGAAATTCAAAATGACTGAATACATCATATACACGACAAAAAATAAACCCAAAAGCCAAAAAAGTCAAATCAACTTAAAAAAAAAAAACAAACTAATCCTAGAGAAACAGCACAGCGTCTCATGCACGTAGATGAGCACGACATGTTTAAACCGTAGCTCAGATTCCACTTTCATATTTTATTGAGTGAAACATGAAGGAACTTTAGAAATATGGACTAGTGTAGATCATTCGCAGCGTCGAAGGCTGTAAAGATTGATAAAATCAGTTACATTTTTAAATTAATGTCATAGAAATAGCTGCTCAAGTTTGTAATCCCAGTACTCGAGAGACTGAGGACATGGTTATCCTGGGCTACACAGTGAGTTCATGTGCACGGTTGGCTACCCTGTCTCAAACAGAGAGAGAGAGAGACACAGAGAGAGAGACAGAGAGAGAGACAGAGACAGAGACAGAGACAGAGACGGAGACAGACAGAAACACACACACACACTCACACAGAGACAGAGAGGAGAACACAACACACAAGGAAACAGAGGAAAAGAAGATCGTATCTGATGTTGGAAGGCATATGAGAAAGAGTATTTCAATGAAAAAGGAGCAAACTCCAGGTTTTAATTTAGGAGTTTGTTGTGGTTATACGTGTATATGGTATATGTAACACACACACACACACACACACACATATGTATATATACTATGTATATGTATATATACTATGTATATGTACTATGTAATATGTATATTTATATGTGTATGTATATATATTATGTATAGGTATATGTAGTACTAACAACAGTTGTAGCTAAATAGAAGAATTTTGTTTTTTTGGTCAGAGGAACTGTTTCTATACGTGAGCTGTCATGGTCACATGCAAAAATGAGACAAGAAATTCCAGGAGAACTAAATAAATTCTGCTAAAACATTTGACATTTGTATTCTTGGATGGGCTTTACTGGTTGTGTGCTGTTATGTGTCTAAAGGATTGCCTAACTGGCTGAACATCATTAATTTCACATAGAAATTGATTTTTATTGTTGATTTTTTTCCTGAAGTTCCACAGCAAAATGTCTCTTTAGATTATATTTATAACTTTTGAAAGGTAAAATAATCCAAAAGACTTTAAGGTCACTGAGTTCACTGTGAATCGGGTAAATAAAATAATTTCAAATACAGCATCAGAGAAGACAAATAGTTATTTGACTCATCTAACTTATGGGGGCAAACATCATCACATTTATCACGATTAAACATCCATTTCCCTGTGAAGATTAAGCCCTATTAAGAAATAATTTCAAGTTTACACATGATCTGTCAGATAAATTCTAAAGAAATGGATATTTATCAAAGACACTGTGATAACAGTACCCAACACTAAAGTATCTTTTTAAAAAAAATTGAATTACTATCGATGAAATAAGAATACATGACTTTGCCACATCTTTTACCTCCCTTCACCCCCTCTTACCTCCCACCACTGAGAACCCTAACCCTCACCCTCACACTGTCTGATAAATACATTTTGATATTGTGAAAAACAAGATACTGGTGGAAGTCAATGAGTATAAGATCCACTTACTCAGAGAAGATGAACTTAAAAGTCATTATCTGTAACAAACTCTACCTGTTCTGGAAATGATCTCAAACCAAACTGTCCTTTTTACATAGTACTGGAAATGGAAATTGATTCACTTAAAATATTTCAAAAGATGTTATCTTTCATAAGGTTAACTAGCAGTCAGGGATATGAGTACAAATGAATTCAAACAAAGTATGGAAAGACTAAGAGGTGAGAATTGTATTTTATGTCACATACCATTAAAGACCATATATATGTATATATACATATGTATATATGTATATATATATACACACACACATATATACATACATATACATATATACATACATGCATGTGTGTGTGTGTGTATATATATATATATATATATATATATATAATTATGGACAATAGTTGAAGATTATGTAGATACAACTTTCAACAGATAATGAGGATAGTCTGTAAGTCTACACATGCGTCAAAGTCAAATGCTACTTCAGGAATGAAATATATAGTAAAAATGAGCAACCATGTCTTTGGGGGAGTGATGAATGTCCCTGATTTTCAAATTCAAGTTAATGTTAAAAATGAACACTTCTCATGTTTGCATTTCTTTGCACTCCGAGAAGCAGCTGATGCCGTAAGCAGAAATGCTAATATTCCGTGAGAACAGCTGTTGTTACGGTATTTCTGGACTAGCCGCTTGTTGGAAGATTAAATCTTGCTACCAAGATTGCATTTTCTCTTAGAATTATTTCACAAACTCAGAAAGTTTGAGTAGGTGGGATGGAATTGTGACAAGCAACCTCAGCGTGGTTATTGCTCCGAACTTAAATAGCTCTTTAAAAGTTCTTGGCTATTATGTACCTCCGTTAATAGCGGATGTACATCATGCCCGACAGAGAAAGTCATGGCAATGTCTAATCTGCAGAAAGATTAAAAATTCCAAGACTGAAAAAGGAAATCTGGAGTGGAATAGGAGAAAAAGCCCAGGGGCTGCTTATTTTTGTTTGAAGATCTGACTTATTTTTATTATATATAAATTATTCAAACACATTTACTATCCAATAAAAATTAAAGTTGCTTAAGTATCACCAAAATAAATGTGATAAACACACAGAGAAAATGAACAAATAAACAAAGCACAAAGAGATGTGTTACTAACACCAGCTGAACCAGGTATTGCTTTATGTCGTGTTAATAGCTCTTCCTGTGTATCGGTGGAAGCATGGCTTTGCTCTTGGGACTAAAAGAGTTTCAAATATTATTTTTCAAGAAGACAGTATTTATTTATTTGCATATTTATGCATAAAATACTGAGTTCCTACTATCCTCTTGGCTCTTCACAAGACATACTGACTATCCTGGCTGAGGAGAAGAGGCAAAGACATTCTGTGATTCTTGACCGTGTCCCTTAGTAGGAAAGGAGACTTACTAAAAGTAAGTTAGCAAATTGAGTAATCTCTGCAATGAAGCCTGACTCCAGGTACTACAAAATGTCTCACTGCCATCTATTTCTGTGTATCAAAATGCTATCTCTCAACATACTTCAAAATTCTTCCACACCACCACTAACACAATGGATCATGTTTTCTTTCTCCCTTGTTGTACCCTGATTTTTTTTCTTATATTTGTTGCATGGAGACTTGTGCCATCATTTTAGAATAAGCTCCATTTCATCTAAAAATATTCTTTATATAAAACAAAGCCAAGTGGGAATTTATAAGTTAGAATTTGAGAAGGAATACCCACTTCATCTTACAGCAATGGTGCCACAGCTGAGGTATTGCTCAGATAATGTATTAATTATACCTTGCTAACATTTTAATTCACTTTTGCAATAAATTACATTTCTGATAAAAGGTAGTTTCAGACCAGGCTCAGTGGTGCACACCTTTAATCCCAGTGCTCTGGAGGAAGAAGCAGGTGGATCCCTGTGAGTTAAAGGCCAGACTTGTCTACTTAGTCAGCGCCAGACAAGCCATGGCTAAATACGGGGACCTTGTCTCAAAAATAGGAAAGGTAATGAATTAAAACTATGGCAGTTTGGCCCTGGCAGTATTATGGATATGTTTGCCTTTTAAAGACAATTAATTCTGAAGCTCAACTGTAGTTTCAACTACATGTGCCAAAGCTCTGCTAAGAATGAAAAGAAATATAGTTCTTGATAGAAATCCAGCACATCTCAACTTAACTGTTTATCTTTTATAACTTCATTTTTATTTCGGGGCAGCCGAACATACTGCCTTTTCTACAAATGGTTTAAACTTTCCAATTATAGGAGTGTCCTTTAGCGCATGTGGGAAGTGATATTGTATGCAGCACATCGTTCCCACATTTAAATATGTTGAAAAGGGATGTTATTACAATGACTTATGATGAGCTAGAGGAGTGATGTTTGCCCATTTGCTAGCATTGATGGTTCTAGGGAGAAAGAGGAGCATGGCTACCACAGTGTTATGGAAAACGTTGACAATACTAAGGAAACGGGACTGAATATTGACCATTCAAGGGACTTAACACTGCAAAATTAAGAGCCATATGTGAGGGCAGTCGTGGAGCTAGTTGCGTTGGCATTAGGGAGTAGTGGCCGCATTTGTACTTTGGCGAGAAACATGGTTAAGGACCATTAATTTGCACAGTATAACACAGCTTTAAGATGGAGAAATTGTGATTATTGCAAAAGAGTAAAGTTTTCTTGTTTAAGTAGCAGACACAATATTGTTGACCTTGAATATCTTTTGTGGTGATACATTTTTTTTACCTTGTCATTGTCTTCTCTGCATTTAATTTTTCACATGAAATAAGTTATATCCTTATTGCCGGTGCAAAATAAGAACTAAATGACTCAGGAGAACATCGCTGTGTTTACTGTCCCTATTTCACCAGGAGCCTTAATTCCTGAGAAACGAATATGCAGAATTTTATATTTGGAGGTAGGATAATGCATATGGAAAGACGACAAATTTTCTCTCTCTCCTTTCCTGTATTCATAGAACCATATAACAAAATACCAGAGTGTTATTTCATGAAAATAACCTAAACTCTGAGAACAAGCTGTTTATGCTACTCTAAATCAAAATTCAAAGCCATGCATTTGTCCAGAGTAAGGTAAATAGAGTGCATCTAGATAAAACAAATTATTATTAAGATGTTATGAATAGCGGTGCACAAGGGCTAAGTGGTATACTGTATGATCTCGCGATCACATTTTAAAGTAAAAAAAAAAAAAGTTGAATTAAATTTATTCCCCCATAAAAATAGATGCCTTTAAGGGCATAGTAGCGACCTTTCACCTTTGCCACATATTTGTCTTTCTAAAAGAAGAAAGGTTGTCACTAAAGATCATTTTGAAGTGGAAAACATCTTGAAGCCAAAGTATTTCTTCTTCGTCCCGCTGTCAGTCTCAAATCCCATTTGGAAGTTAGATTCTTTGAAAAGAAAGCAGCTTGAGGAGGAGGGGAGGGGTGGGGGATGAGTGAAGGAATGCAGTCCAAAGGGAGAGAGGTCTCTCACGTGCGCCATTGTTGCCAAGTGCTACAAGAAGATAGAAAGCTCGGAGAATCCAAGGAACTCTGGACTTTGAAAAAATGAATAAAACATCGCCTTTGAAATCCCTTTGTGCACTACAACAAAGAGATCAAAAGTTTCATCATAAAGCGAAGATTTAAAGGTTTGACAACTTCAGTAAAATGGTCCAAGGAAACAGACTTTACAGAGAATCATAAACAAAATTAAGAATAAATAAACTGGGCTGGAGAGATGGTTCAGCTGTTAAGAGCACTGGATACTCTTCCAAAGGTCCTGAGTTCAATTCCCAACAACCACATGGTGGCTCACAACCATCTATGATGGGATCAGATGCCCTTTTCTGATATGCAGGTGTATATGCAGATAGAATTCTCATGTAATCGTTGGTGATTCCAAATTTATGTTAACCCGTTGTGTGAATTCATTCATTTATATTTTATACACTAAAACTACTATGAGTTCTTACGTTCCAGGAACATAGCTATACCACGCACTACTGATTTGTGTAGTATTTGCTTTATTCTTTCCATGTATAACTCCTTAGGTTTTATTTGTTGCTTCTGTTACTCGGTTCTCTAAAAAAATAAATAAATAAAATAAATTCAGTGAAAGACCACTAACTGTTCTTTCTACTTGTTATTCCTCGTGACGGTTTACTTACTGAGAAGTTGAATATTAATTAAGTTGTATATTAATACTACTGAGGCTGACACTCTTCTCTTGGCTTCCTCAGTAGCTGGGACCATTGGCTTATGTCACCATCCACTTCTAAGGTAAAAAGATAGTGTATGATAAAAGCCAGAATGGTTGATGGCGTCAAGGAAACTATCTTCCAGACACAGCAGGGTGTATGCACGTATGAATTCACAGTGATGCTTAGGACATGGCCAAATCATGCACAGGTTAATGTCAAGCTAAACGCCAGCACTAAAAAGTGTAAGTGGATGCCAAGTTCCACCCCTGTCTACGATGCTCTTTGCAAATTGTACTTGCCGGAAAAGGTAAAGCAGCTTTCTCCAAGGACTGTCACTGGGCAACATACTCCTGAGTATTTGGTCAACATTAAAATAAAAAGCAAAACAGGCAAAAAAAAAAAAAAACCCTCCATTTTTTTGGTGGGCTTTTTTGTTTCATTGTGGCATATTTTTTTTGTCCTATTGAATTTTTGCTCATATTAATTTTTTTCTCTGTTTTATTTCAGAGAAAGAGAGAAGCAAGACATAAAGTAGGGACCATCCAGGAGAAGACGAGGGAAAGAAAACCATGATCGATAAATACGAGTAATATTTAAATAAGAACCGGACATGAAATGAGAAGGCATGGTTTGTAGATGATTTCCATCTGTTTGTTTACTTCAAGGACAAGATGGAAGCAAGCTACAGCGTATCTTTCGTGGTCTGTCATGCATGACCTCGGATTTAAATTTATATTCTATTTTATTTCCTGTGTGTACATGTTTGTGCTTATGTGTATGTGTGTGAGGTGTGTGTGACTGTGTGTGTGCACAAGTGCGTGTGTGTGTGTGTGTGCAAGCACATGTGTGCTGTGTGTAATCCATGCGGAGATCCAGAGACAAATGGTAGGAGCTGGCTTCTCCATCACATGGGTCCCATAACTCAGTTCCTCTGGCTTGTGGCCAGATGCCTTTACCATCTGAGCCATCTCACTGGTCCCTTTCCCAGTGTTCAAGAAACTTTACACAGATCCGAATCAAGCTTACCTTATTGTAGCCACTACCTATAAATAGAGCTTGGCGTATATTTCAACAACTTTGATTTTCCTGATAACATTTGTGATATTTTCTCATTACGTATTGGAATTCATCGATTATAAGGCTCGTCTTATTTTCCTTCTCTGTCAGTTCTCCCTGGGCTTTGCATACTAGCTATTTGATCAAGGACCATTGATATAGTCTCTCTAGAGTCTTCCCTTTGGCCATATTCAATACTAAATGTGTATTTAAAGAGGATATTTTAATCCTTCCTCCATAGTGACTGTTTTCTAATTGCTCCAGGAGATTCTCAGATCTTCTACTTGTCCACGCTTGTCTTATTTCCTTCCTCTTCTGTTCTTTCATATTTTCTGCTTTATTTCTTTCCCATGTCTTTGGCTCTCTCTTGTCTCTCAATCTGGTTTTCCTGTGTCGTGAATAATAAAACAGCATCTGAAGCCTAATCACAACAGGTTTAGCTCAGATCTGTTGACATTCGAACCTTAAGCAGCATGTATTTATGCTCCGTGAGCTCTTCACGGAATCTGGCTTTTAGGAAGTCACTGTGGTTCAGAGTAGATATTCAGCCATCCAGTGCCATGATCTGCCAATGGCAACCAGGATTCTCCTGTCACACAAGTCCTATGTATATCCTTGAGATTGAGAGCAAGGTCAGACAACTGGAAAACACACAACAATGTCTCTATGTATGTATCATCTATGTATCTATGTATCTATGTATCTATCTATCTATCATCTATCATCTATCTATCTATCATCTATCATCTATCTATCTATCATCTGTCTATCTATCTATCTATCTATCTATCTATCTACCTATCTATCTATCATCTGTCTATCTATCTATCTATCTATCATCTATCTATTTATCATCTATCTATCATCTATCTATCTATCTATCTATCTATCTATCTATTATCTATCTGTATCTCTTGGTTGCACCTCATTTCTGAACTCCATTTGACCCTCACTCTAGCTTTGCCAATATAAAGAACTAAATACATGACCATTACTATTATTATTATTAATATAAGACTTTGCAACTAGCATACAAGGCAATGGGTTTCATTATGACATGTTCTTTATGTTTGGTTCAAATTCATTGTCCCATATACGTTTCTCCAGTGCCCTCTATCACATCCTTGCTGGTGGGACACTGAATCTAATCACTATATGTAATCTTTATATGTCTCGATGCCCCCTTTAGAATTGTAACATCTGCTTTTAGGAACAAAGTGTATCAACCGTCTAGAGGTCTTTCTTAGCTCGTTGTTTTATCTCCACGACAAAAGGCTAAGTTGGGGAAGAAAGTGTTTACTCTACTCACAGGACTGCATTGCTATTCATCAAAGGAGTTCAGGACAGGAACTCAAACAGGGCAGCATCAGGAGCTGATGCACAGGCCGTGGAGGGGTGCTGCTTTCTGGCTTGTTTTCCATGGCTTGATTGACCTGCTTTTTTATAGAACCAAGGACCTCAAGTCCAAGGATGGAACCACCCACAATGGGCTGGGAATTCCCACATCAATTAAGAAAATGCCTTACAGCTGGGTCTTATTGATATATATTTTTTTTTAATTAAGATTTCCTCCATTCAGATAACTCCAAGGATGGAACCACCTACCATGGGCTGGGAACCTTCCCATCAATCAGCAATTAAGAAAATGCCTTACAGCTGGATCTTATGGATGCATTTTTTTTTCAATTAAGATTTCCTCCTTTCAGGTAACTCTATTTACGTGTCAAGTTGATGTTAGACTAGCCAGCACAAAGTCTCCAGGGATTCTCCTATTATCAATGTATTTTAGACCCAGTTTTCCCCAAAGTCTTCACAAGTGTGATTTTTATATTTGAACTTTTAGGGTTATTTTTGTATCAAGATTTATAGTTCTGTTTTGTTTGATCATACTTCCTATTTCACTTCATTTCAGAAAAGCCACCAAGACCAAATTCCTCTAACTCTGACAACTGAAACTGCTGTTTGAATATCCTGGGTTTGGAGTTTTAAGCCGTGACTGACGAAACATCGTATTTTCTGTGAAAATGGCACTATTGTAGTCTCTGTTATATCTATATCTGGTTATTTAAATGAGTCAAAAAGCTCTCTAAAAATTCTTTGTGAATTACTGATTCAGTGAATTACTGAAGGTCTTGGAGATAGGTTGATATCCTATACCCCAAGGGGAGATATCTCAGTGACCTACTTAGCAATGTCATGAGGCCCAGGATTCCTTTACAGCCAATGCTTGGAGACAGTTTGTACTTTACTATATTATTCATTGATTTTTCCCACATTATGCAAGCATAAAAATCAAACCAATAAGGGTAAAGGCATTTTATATTCTCACATAGTTAAAATTCATCAGCTCCGCCAAGGCAAAATATCTGAATGTTGCATTGCATTCCTAATGATTTCACTTTAAGTAATTATATGAAACGTAGCCCCAGGAAAATTATCCAGGGTAGTAAAGACTTCTCCAGCCACTGGAGTTTCCCACAGTAAAAACAAAGTTTTAATTTTCAATACCCAGATATATGATGCAGCACAAACGCTGGAATACAATTGGCACTACGTGATATACGTTTGCTTTACTTGTATTAAGGCTTTGGGGATGTAAGGTCTGTACATAGTTGAGTAACCTGAACAAGAACAGCAAACCTTTCTTAAGATTTCTCATCACTGAGTTTCCTGGCAATAGATCTTAACTGTCTTGTGTTTAATGGCTGAGCATTACAGATGGAATGTTCTGGTTTGCAGAAATATATCACAGGGGAGTACTATGTCATGCAATAGTATATTGGTCCAGTACAGGCCTGTCTTCCTTGGTGCCAAAATAGTCTAAAATAATTTACACGTTTCCCAAATGATATACAAAAAAACAGTGCTTTGGGAAATAGCTTGCGCATTCATGGTATCCAGCAATTCACTTGATTTGTTAAAAATATTCGAGCAGGAAAAGTTGCCAGAGTAAGAAAATTGACTGTGAACAATTATAAGTTTTCTGGCTCTCTTTCTGTTGCGTGTTGTTTCCTATATTTCACTTCCATGCTGGCGGGGCCTGCAGAACTCCTCTATGCAATTAGGTTTTCCCTTATGATTTGGAAATTCTTCTGTGTAGTAACCACATTCCAATGATTACAGTGAGAATAATCAAATAACTCAGTCTTGAATGAGTTTTGGGTGGCTGAAGAGATGGAACACTGGTTAATAATTCTTCAAACACAATAGCGAGGACCAGAGTTCATATCTCAGTTTCCCTATGACACGCTGGGCACTCTACATGCACCAGGAGCTTCCAGATCCAAGGGATTCAGTGGCTTTAATGTTCTGCTCACTATTTATATATGTATAAACATGTATATACATGTATATACAATCACATAGATGCACACACAAACGTGAAAATATCAATAAACAATTAGTAAATATACAGTCCTTTCTCTGTCATTTGACTTCTCACCTACTCTCTGAATGATCTGCTCTATGGGATTCCAAAGTTCCTCTCTCCTTCTTCCCTCCCTTTTTTCCTTCCCTCCTCGCCACTCTCCATTTCTCTCCCTTGCAATTTCTTCTATCGACATCCCACACTGTCTTATTTTGGTTTCCTTTTGATACTATTTTTGATACACTGCAAAGGAATGATAAGAAGTCTCATGTTTAATTACCTACTTGTTTAATTATTATATTCACTAACTTGGATATTTTCTGCAGAGGCACAAGAAGTCACACTTTTGAACCCCTCCTAATTCATCAAGTTCCTATTATAGTACATGAAAAATTGGCTTGCTGAAATATAGTTTTATTTTATAGTTATCCTTCTTATAATAAGAAAATTATCACGGTAGAGAGGTGTTCAGTGATCACCTACTCTGCTGAGATCTGGCAGGGTTTGCAACTATGAACATGCCTCCATGTCTTCTTCGGTGAGCTACTGCAGCAGCAGAGTACCGCTGTAGGTGTTAACCTTGAAGCTTCATCTCCACTGTCTAGATTTTATAGCGCTGAGAGGTTCAACGCCTACCGTCACAGGAAGGAAGAAACCATCCTCTTATCCTGCTGTGAACTATGTGGCCTACAATTGCAACTCTCTGATCGGCTTTAAAGCCTGCTCAAGGAGACATAACTCACACCTGACACTATTATTTTGAACAACAACCTGTGTTTAGACAGTCTATAGGCCCGTAAGGAGAATGTACTCTATTACTCTGATGATGGGACAAGTATTTAATTGACTCCTAATGGCTGATCATTATACCCACATATTAGTGCATCTCTCAAACATCATTAGAGATTTTGTTTTGTCTCATGTTTTTCCAAACAGAGAGATTAAAGTGATTATGGAGTTCTTGACTCTAAATGCGATGTCTATATCAGAGCCTCCCCCTGATGATCCGAGAGAGAGGGGGGGGAGAGGCTGCAAGAGCCTGAGGCAGTGGCTAACTACAGGGAGACAATGCTTTCTAGACAGAATGGGACAATATGAATTCTGAATTCTCAGCAATTTGGTCAGCATGGACGAGATCCATGAAATCTCAAACCAGACAAAATTCTAGCAGGAAAACAGGAATTTGGGACAAAATCCCTCTCTTAGCAGAGGAGCTAATGATCACTGAAAGCTTCTAGGAAATGGAGAGCAAGTTTTTGTTCAGGTGTGGCTCCTGCTGTGTCTAACATGCTCCAAGAATGTCCACACACTTAAGGGTACACAGACACTACTAATAGGAAAAAATGGGTTAAAAAAAATAAAGACATTAAATTTGGTTGGGGAACGTACCTGAAAGGTGACAAAGAATGGGAACAAAAGTGCTAAGAACACATTGTATGAAATTCTCAAATAATTAATAAAACTTTAAAAATATTAAATGCATAAGCACATTAGTATGACGTAAACAATGGTTAGGAGAAAGGTCACAAGTCAATGACTTAAATTTTATATAGTTATCATTTTTACCAAATTCGTTTCTGTATCATTTTACATTAAAATAATGAACTCCATTATCTATAAATTACAATTTCAGAAAATAGATTAAAATAAAATTATGCAAGTTCCTGGAGAAAAAATATATACATAAGGGAGAAGATATTTAAAAGACCTTTTACTTTTGAGGCTAGCAAATACAGCATGAATACGTTTTTAGAAGTCTAAAACACGAAAAGAATGTATTGTGTTTCACGTGATCTTCCCAAACTATGAAAACTCTTTCCATTTAAGAGAATAGAACTTGTGCGCTTTATTTTCACACTTTGCCTGAGATTTAAAACGCTGCCAAAGCAACAACTGCCATGAATCCTGGAAGCTAAGTGGGTCTCACGTCATGTCTATGTAAAAGATGTTTCAAAGAAAATCAGAAGTAGCTGTGACAGTCACAGGTTAATGACTCCCACCGTGAAATAGCACTGGGTCGAGTTTCTGAGTTCAGCGAGGTGAAATCAATTAATGTGCTCTTTTCCAGAGAAAATAGTTTCATATACAGCAAGTCTGTGGGAAGTACAGACGAGTACAATCTGAGATTCCTAGAATGTGCTGTAGCAAGGGATTCTAAACAGCTTAGGAAAAATAAATGATCAATATTAAAAGAAGAAAGGTCAATATTCTTACTGGTCGATACATTTCTAATTTTTACGAGTTACATCTGTATATCTTGGTAATTCTCCCAAATGATTTGGCAAAACAATTTATTTCTCCAAGGGGAAATTCTTAAAATACACACACACACAAATTATTGATAATAGGATTGTTGGGATACAAGTGTCAATCTTCAGAATTGTTTTCCCATAAAGTAATCTGTTATGAATATCCTTAAGTTTCTTATATGAAAAAATGCCTTTAGAGATATTAAAGGCACACAGACCACCTTTAAGTGAATGTTGTATATCTATTAAACTAGTGAAGCAGTCCATAGGCACTAATTTCATGAATAATAAATACTTGTATGACAACAATAGATGGCCTGAAACTTAATTTGTGCTGAATTTATAGTGAAAAGTGTTCTTAATGAAAAGAGGAATCATATAGACTATATTTTTTTTTTTACGAAGAACTAGTATATTATAACTTTAATTCCAATATTGTGGCTCATACATCCTTCATGGTACAGAATTACACACCTTATCTATATATCTGTTTTGATGACAAATATATATACACACGCACACACACACACACACAGAGACACACATATATATGGGTATATATAGTAGACATCCTCTACTGTTTATGATAATCACAAATGCTATGACATCCTTTACCTGTGTCCTGTGTCAGAGAAGTTGCATTGTTCTGGCCGTGAAGGCAGCCTTTGTCACCAGCCCATCCACATTTGTCTAAGTTGTAAGCGCTCCACATCACACAGTGTTGAGTCTATTGGGTGGAAGAGTTGACAGGAGACATCTTAGTATTCCTGATAGTATTTTGCTCTGCTTTCGTCTGATACTGAATGACTTCCTCCTGTTCATTTTACAGATACAGATCTCAGGTGCATGCTTCATTCCTCTCTCTCTTCTTGAGAATCCAAGTGCTATGCATTCAAACTCCCTGGGCAAAACTTCTACTAATCCTTGATTCATTTATCCTGAAGCATCAAACTATTAGAAGACAACATTAATAATGACATTAATAAGCCTAAATTGTGCTTGCATAATCTCACTTTAGTGACTACCATGGTTCTTCTTACAAGGGATTAAGACAGCACGAATATACTAATCTGTGTAATAGACTATATTCTTTTATTTCCTCTGAGATACAGGCAAATGTTCATTATGAGTAGGTCACTTGCTCAAATATGTTAATCCTATTCTTGGACCATTGCAATATATTAACAATGCAAAAATCTCAAAAAGTTCTGGGTGGAAAAAAAGTTGATTTAGGTTATTATTGCTTCTTCTCAAAATTGTTATGACCATGAAGGAAATTATGTCATGGATTCCTGCACACTGTGTATGGTGGTTGCTTTGAGGAACAATGAAAAGTACATCAAAATTCTTGATTTTTAGTAAGTATCTATGAACATAACAGAGAAATAGCAAAATTTTCAGTAATGTAGAAAAGCTAGAATAATAATTTCATTCATTTTCTGCAGATGCATGTCCCCTCCCTTTTGGCGAAAAGTGACAGTCTAAAAGATTGTTAAAATTCTCTAAAGTACCACGTTTTAAAACTGTGGTAAAAGACACTTAGAACACATTTTGTTTTGAAAATATATGTAGAGTTATGACTCTTATAGAACACAGATGCACACATCTATTTCTATCATCTATTAGTCAGCTGCAATTACAGTTCTTTTTAAAACCATAGAGTTTAAAGCACACATCAATGCCTCAGATTCTTTTACTTTATGTTAAGACTGAATATAACATATTTAAAGTCCAAAGCAAAGCTTAAAAGCACTTTAAAATTTCTGAATATCTGACGTGATATTGTTCAACTCTACTGAAAAAAGAAAGAAACAGAAAACATATTCATTTGTGTTAATATGTCAATACTGGCATAATATGTAAGATTGAATGTCAGCATATAAATATATAACATATTCATGGAAAATCCATTAATGTACAGCCCATATTTTTCTCCTACAATGGATCAGGATGGAAGAAGTATCTATTAATCATGAAAATATATGTTGCTAAAATTCCTTTTCTTTGAAAGATATGAACAACATCTTTCCCTCCTCCTACAGTCCCAACCACCAACCATGGCGTGATTCTACCAGCTTCACTATGGGGAGCCAAAAACTCTTATTAGGCATATTTACAGAGAAGTGGGTGAAGGTTTGCAGACAGAGGCATGGGTGACTTTAGAGAAGTCACACTGGAAGGTCTGCATCCAACATGCATGCAGACCTTCCAGTGGTTTAGGGATTAAAGGCATGGACCACCACTGCCTTCCCAATCCTGCGATCAAAGGTGTGTCTACATTCCATCCAGAGCACACGGGCCTCTGGAATGTAGACACCTGGAATAGAGACCCTTCCTCTCTTTCAAACAGGCCTAGTCCTCTACAGCTCACAATATTCCTTGGTTTTATGTTCTGCTAGAATATATTTATCTATTTATAGAACAATAAAACAAAAGCACCCAGGAAACAGATTACTGAAGTGGCAAATATTAGATTGAGACATGGTCATGATTGAAATACTGAATATTGAGGGGTCAAAGAGGTTACTCCCAACAAAAGAGCAGAATCAAAATTCTCAGAGAAGGAAAAATGGAAACCATTCGTCTATGGCTTGAAGGCATTTAAATGGTTAAGGTGCTAGACTAGACCAAACCACATACAGCTGTGCACTTTAAAGAGGCCAAGTCACATCAGTGCAAATATATTCTACCTCAAATATCCTCTTTCTGTGGATTGATATTCTGAAAAGAGAGCTTAAGGCAATCAATCTTTTCTCCATTAAATTGTTTTGATTATACCATGTTTGCTTTTTTTTTCTGGGTAGTGATTTCCCTAAGATCAATTAATGTATCGAACACATTAATGTAATCATTACGTTGAACTTTTTGTTTTGATGTCATTTTGCTTAAATTCAATTCTGTATTTGGTTTCAGGAGGTCTTAGTGATTCTAGTATTATGATTTCCTTCTCATAGTTTAATTTTTATGTTTGAATATTTGTCATCAATTCTATAGTCAGTTAATTAAATCTCACTTCATACGATGTGTCTTAATTGAAGCAGCTCTTGTCTGTGATTGAGTTTAGGGTAGGTCATTGGGACTAACAACTCCTTCAATGAAGCTTTCTTGTTGAAGAGTGATTCCTGAGATCAAATGATAACAAATGCCATTATGATAATTATTCTTAGGACGGTATTGTTTTACAGATATTTCAATACTATGAAATCCTTTGACCTATTAAATTATATATTGCTTCCACTTGGTTGGTGTATGTCCTAAATTCTGAAATCAAATGTGTTAATAAAAGACCATTTCATGTGACCATAATGTTGCTTTTCTTTTTCTTTTATTTATTACTATTACTATTATTATTACTATTATTATTATTATTATTATTATTACGTGTGGGGAGTATGACGTGTGTTTGGCATGTATGTGTGAGTGTGGATTATTGTTTCTCATTTATATTTCATTAATTTTAGATCTGATTTTGATTATCTCTTCCCATGTATGATTTAGGAGTGTTGCTATTGTTTTTTTCAAGGCTTTAGATACACAGTTAAGTTGCTCATTTGAGTTCTGTAAAGTATTTTTTTTCATGGTGTAGGCACCTAATGGTATAAAGATTTTTGTTAAAAATATCTTATAGATTTTGGTATGTTGTCTTTTCATTCTCACTCAATTCTAGAACATTTTAAGTTTCCTTCCTGATTTCTTCCTTGATCCAATTATTGTTCATTAGTGGGTTCTTCATTGTCCTTGATTTGCATACTTTCTGCTATTGATATATCTACTTTATCACACTGTGGCTATTTTTTTAGACTTTCTGTGTGTTCTGTGTCATCAATATTGGAGAAAATTCTATGTACCGGTGAGAAGAAATGTTTTGTTTTGTTATTGAGTGGAATACTCTTTAGATATCTATTAGATCCATTTGATTTAGAGTATCATTTAACTCCAGTTCTTTTTTTTTTCTGTTTATGTGCTGTTCCAGTGACAGACTATTGGTGAGAATGGGATATTAAAGTCGCTTGCAGGGCTGCCTAACCTTGGTTTCTTAGTTTGACTCTTCTGGGAAAGAGGAAACTCAATTGAAGAATCACCTCCATCAGAATGGCCTGTGGGCACGTCTGTGAGGAATTTTCTCCATTGGTAATTTATGTAGGAGTGCCCAGGCTACTGGGGGTTCCTCCAACCTACAAAAGTCTGACTAGGTTGTCTTAGAATGATCAGAATGGTTTAGTATAACAACAGAAAGTAACTAGGATATCCAATATCACAAAATTGAGGGGAATCTGTGTGTGGTTTCGCAACTACTAGATTCTTTTCTATGCAGTTAGGTGCACCTGAATTTGGTGAGCATCTCTTCAGAATTGTAATGTCTTCTCAGTGTATTGTTCCATTGGTGAAGACAGAATGACCTTCCTCGTTTCTTCTGACAACTTTTGTGTGGAAGTCTAATATGTCAACTTTAGAGTAGCTGGGCCTGCTTGTGTTTTACGTCTATTTGCATGGAATTCATTCTATTTTTTGCCTGCGGTTATCTCTACCATTGAAATCAAGATGTGTTTTTCAGAGGCAGAAAAAGATAGATTCTGCTTTCCAATTCAATATGCTGTCTTGTGCCATTTTCTCAGGAAATTGAGGCCACCATCACCACAGCTCACCAGACCCAGTTGCTCTCAGAGTAGTTTGAATCCAAGAGGGAGAAAGCACATTCTAGAAAAATCAGGTTCATGCAAGCTCAACAGCCCGAGGAAGAGACTGACTGCAATTAGAGCTTGGAAAGACTGGATGAATCACCCATTCCCTTCCTCACTAGGAGTAACTGATTGCAGACACAGTCAGAAGAGTACAGCCTCATCAAACACGCTATAAATAGCAAGAGGACTCTGACTCAGAGGACCTCTTCGGAAGATACAAAAGGATACAAAAGTCATAGATTGGTTTTCATTTCAATGTGAAATGTTGTGTTGACTTATACATAAACATCCTATGTCAGTAAGTCTAAAAAATTCCACGTTTCCCCTTTTGTCTCTTGAGAGAGAGAGAGAGACAGACAGACAGACAGATAGCAGAGAATGTTCTGGCCATGGAGCCTACTGAGGTGCTTTTCTCCTTCTACTTGAGAATTCTGGGGACAGCTATTTATCGTCGTTTGGAAATAAAAGTCTTTAAGTACTGAGCCTACTGGCTGGCTCTCTTTTACACATTCTTTGACTGGCAAAGTTAAAGTAAGTGACTTAAAATTTATTGCAGAATGTATGCCAAATTGGCATTTCTTCTTTTTTTAAATTTTTCGACTCTCATGCAGCCTATTCAACACATCCTGACCCCTGTCCTTTCCTTCCTCTACTGCCTAGCTCCCCATCTCCCCTCTCCCCTAGATCTACCCCCCTATCACCACAGACAAACATGCCCCCACCTGCTTCTTCCCAGAAAACAACAGACTCCTCTCACCCAGGTTACAGCTCAATCAGAGCATGGCGTTGCAAGATGGAACAAGGCCAGGCAGAGATCCCTACATTGAGGGTGGGGCAGGCAGCCCAGCAGGAGAAAAAGGATCCTATGGGCAGGTAAAGGGTTAGAAACTCCCCCACCCCAGCCTGTGGACGTTTTTTAAGAATACCAATCCAGACAGCTCTGTGATGTATTTAGAGGATCCTGCAGGTTCTGTGTCTGCAGCGTCAGTCTCTGTGGGCCCCTAAGAGTGCTGGTCAGTTGACTCTACTGGGCTTGTTCTCTGGTGGCCTCAAACAATGTTCCTTGCTGCTCTATTTACCATAGGCAGGAAAGGAGAACAACTTAGATGTTCCTCACCAGGTGAATGGGTCATGAAAGCGAGGCACGGATACACAGTGAAATATTCTTCAGCTGTAAACTTTGAAATGGGCAGACTTGGGAGGAATTGAGAAGGGAATAGGAAAAAATGCTGGTGATAAGAAGTGAGACATCTTTCTATTGAAAGCAAGGTTCACGCAAATGTGTATATCTCTGAGTACAGTCTATGCATTTCTCTTAACAACCATGAGTATCTTGAAATAACCTAATAAGAGGTTTTCACAAACTATGACCTGTGCACTTTTACCCGTAAAAGGTAGGACTCTAGACATTTCCCTAATGGTGCTGATCACTCACTCTATGGGCGATGTCACACCTCTGTATGCTGCCATAGAAAGTAGTTCCTTGATTTAGTAGCTGATTATTTGTATGCCACGAGGTTTTGTAGATAAGATAGATGTTCTTATCTGTAGATAAGATTGCTATTCTTAGGTTATTTTCAACAGGAGAGCGCAGACGTGAAGTTAATGAAAACGGTCCATATTACATAGCTGCCCTTTAAAAATTATACCAATAACTATTTTAGATGTTTTCTCTTACAAATGATATTTTATCAAAAGCCTTGTGGGCTGTGGAAGCCAATTTTAATTAGCTTACTTTAAAGAAAATGGAAAATGTTACGAACAAATACCATCTGTTTCCACCATATCCGGCATTAGTTCTTACATCCAGGAGTAGTCAGTCTCTCCCTCGCTGAAACCGGCAGAGCTCATTCATTTCTCTAAGACTTTTGTCATAACCACCAGTGACTTTTGTTCTGCAGCTGATCACCATGCTTTTAGTTCATCTCCAGTGCAATTCTGTTCTCGTAATCATTCCCACCAATCAATAATAGATAACATCCCCACTAAGTTGACTTGGCCCTATGCTCTACACGCCTGGGACTCAGGAGGAGATGAGAAATGGCTATTCCAATGTTGGTACTCCCGTTCCCTTTGGAGAGTTGAGCTGAGATGGCAGACTCAGAGGCAACTAACCCCTAGCCTTGAGACCCTACTATGTGGCTGCAGCCTTCAGCAAACAGATTCACTGCTCTGGCTTTGGTTGTTGGCAGCCTGTCACTCCACAACACTTGCATTTGCAGCCCTCAGCAGCCCTCAGCAATGCGAAGTGCCAAGTTTGAAGCAGCTCTTCCGGTGAGGGCATCTTTGGCCTTTGCACCAGATAGCAATTATAGCCCTGAAGACTTGGGCGTTCGTTCCCAGGCCTTCCAGAATCCAGGGCCTGCAGTATCTCTTCCCAGGACCTGCAGTCTCTCTCTTTAGTTTATCACAACTTCTGTCGTGCTGGCTTTCTGACGTTTCTGGGTTCCCATACACCACTCTTTGCTTTTTGATCCTGCCTCTCCCTGCCGATTCTTCCCATGGCTTTTTTCCCTGGAACCCATCATCCACTCTGTCACCAACTCCATTTTTACTGCTCCTCTGCCACTGTGATGGAGATGCCTACCACCTGTCCAGATAGTATCCTCTCAGTCCTCTCCTTATAAAAGTAACTGACGGAAAAACAAAACATAGCAAAGGGGGGACGCTCCGTAGACGCCTCAATAAGGTCTTAGTATCAGAGGGCAATAGAGAGAGTGTCTCCCAGATTACTCCGAAATGTGAGCTAAGCACCCTGGTCTCCTAGAGACAATGAAGCTGTGTCATGCACAGAGTCCTAAAACACCTTCGAGTTACATTGGTCATAAGCCCCACATAAGAATCTGTTATCATCCCTGCATAAGGATGAACGGTGAGTGATTTCCAGTTCCACCCATCACTAGCTTTTGCCGAGTGACTGAAGAGTGCAGTCGGTACTATCCTGAAAGAGCAGAGCAGCTGGCTCACTGAAAGCTCCTCAAGGATTGCTTTGCCTGAAATTCCGCCTTGAAAAATATGTCAAGATTTTCCAGAACAGCCAGGAGTCAAGTGAACGTTGGTAGTGTAGGGGCCTTAGATTCATTGGTCTTTGTAGCTGAGGTTGTAGACCTTGGTTCAGGGTAAATCGTTGTTTATTCTTTAGCTGCTGCTGGGGTAGCTCAGCAAGCAAGACAAGGAGGCATATCTCAGGTGCAGATCCTAAGCAATCAAAGCTACCCTCGGAAACCCAACACCTTCAGACAATGCAAAACGCCAAGACCTAGGCTAGCCCCTCCCCACGCAGTGCATAAAGCATGTTATACATAACTAAACTTCCACAACAGGTTGATAGGGAATTTACTTTAATAATGACAGCTCTGAGTTCAGAGCTGCCAGGCAGATGAGAAGTATCTATCTGTTGTAATGCATTGGCCTAAATGTCTTATTGCTAGCATAAGACATTTTATAGGGCTTCGAGGAGATGGTCCAGTCGTAAAGTGCTTGCTGGGCAAACAATAGGACTTGAGCATAATTCTCAGTGCCTATGTAAATATCAGAACATAGTAGTGCATGATTTTAATCTCAAAGCTAGGGAGACAGAGACAGGCATATATTTAGGGTTTGCTAGCCAGCCTAGCTAAATTGATAATCCCTGGACAAAATAAGGTTGATCACTCTTGAAGAACAATACCCAAAGTTGACCTCTAATCCTGCCTCCGTGCACATCTGCACATTAACCTGCACACACACACATTACACTCACGTATAACAGATACACTTATGTATCTATAAACATTCACACACTCACAACGCACACCGAAGCACAAATATTGCACACAGCCCTGAAGGATGCTTGTAATGAAGATTTTTTTTAAAAAGGCTAAACACAAAACTATCATCCTCAAGAACAGCTGATAGTACTTACCCTTGTTCCCTTGTCCTAGAGGAGTTGAGTACTTCATTTGCCTCATATTAGTCACTCTATTATATTTGTTGCATCTTGGAAGTGGAAACACACACACACACACACACACACACACACACACACACACACACTTTACGTTGTATCTAATCCAAGGACCAACTGATTGGACAGACTCACCTGTGTATTTTTTGTATGGGAGTCGCTAGTTTTGCAAACTTGGTCTCTTAAAGCTAGGTTCTGTCATAGTTATTTTCATAATAACTACCCCTTTTGTACAAGAAGAATCATTTGACAAAGTCACTACTCAACCAATTATACAGGCTCTGCTACACACTGAAGTCATGAACACTTGAGTCTTCCTGACAGCATTTCCAGTGACACCAGGCATAGAACACGGACAAACTGCCCAACTGTGTCAGAGGTACTATGTAAACTGATAATTTTCAGGAATAAATAATCCTAATTCTTACACAATTTCTAATATTTTATGGAAATCTATGGAACATTGTCAAATGAGACAAGGGATTGACATTAATAGGACCAGAATATTTAAGGGAAAGAACTAAAAAATTTGAACTCAGAAAAAAAATAGCCTGGAAGTTGAATAACATTATTCATATTGTGAATATTTTGTGTCTATACTGTAATATATATATATGTATATTTATGTATATGTAATGTGCTTCATGCATGTATATAATACATACATAATATATGATAACATGACTATTTAATGTGTCAAGCATTTACGTGATATGCTTATACATAAACTATACTTAAAGAGCCTAATAACATGTCAGTGAGACAGAAATTAGTAAGCACATATTTTTTGTTTCTTACAGACTTATCAAAATATTTGATTTATGATCTATATTTGATTCTGACAGCATGTCAATGTTTCCAGAGATTTTTTTATTAATCCCCAACAAATTAAGTTCTTACATGCCTGCTTAAAGGAATGCCTGACTATCCAGCTAATTACACTAGACACTGCCAGTGTCTCAGAATTAAGGGCCAGCATCATCTCCGTGTGCTCTGCCATCTTATCTGGCAGCAGCCATGGAGGCAGCATATTTTATTTTTGGGTTGACTGTTAGTTTTTGTGAAGCGTCATTTAAATAAGCCCAAACAAAAATAAATCTAAGACTCATAGTTTAAATCTGCTCTGGAATAGCAATGTTATGGCTTAAACAACATCCCACCGTCCATACGCTCTGTGGCACATACGGAGATACGTGCCTTGCGTCTACACCTTGATATCTTTGATTGTCACTATTAAAGGAAAAGGGAAAGTCTTCCACTGGGCTCCTTCGGTTGAGTTCTCATCTCTCGGCACATTTAAGTAATGTTGTAGTCTACATCTCTGTTTAAAAATAGAGCAAGCTGTAAGCCTGAGATCTGACAGAGCAACAGCGATCTCAGTGGAGGTGGATCTGATTTAGCGTGCTCTGAAGCCTTCTCAGAAGATGACTCAGTCCTTTCATGAGAAGACTGTGCCACAATTAACATGCTCATCAGGTGCTTGGTTAGCTTCAGTGATGGATGGTTCTTTAGCTGTTCTTGAAAAGAGAATCATCACCGTTGCTGAATTCCCTACACTCGTGACCAAAGGGTCAATGTGTAGCAATGAGTAGTAAGATCACCTTTCTTAGATTTTGCTAATATTATGTCTTCTGTCCCAAATATTGGGTTGAGGTAAATATGTGAGAGACAGATTCTGCACACTTGTTGCAGTTATGTTTATAATATGAGTTATTATATTGTTAGGAAAATTCACCAAATTTTATTTCAGTAATGATATATCATTAACCAAACACTTGGTATTACTAAAGGTAAGAGAGCTGTCCGATATAAAACAGCAAATTCAAGCTGAGCCGAATCCACTTAGATTCACAAAGGCATGCTTCAATTAAGATTTTAGCAAAAAATTCAGGCTGACACTTGAATGTTAGAATTTGCTTTTTAACCCAAATGTTGCTATGTTATGATATTTTAAGTATTTTTACTTTGTTGAATGAAAGAGGAGATGAGAAAGGAACCAGATAAACTATCAGAAGGTGGAGCAGTCTACAGAAGATGGAAAAAACACTGTCTCATTAATAAACTGTGCAATATAGCATATCCAAAATGGCATACTATAAATGTCAAGTGTAATGACATTATTGCCTGCACTCGTATAAGAAAACGAATTAGGGAAGGGAAGGAAAAATAACCTTAGTGGGGACATTTTTTTTTTTCCTGCACATACATTGAGATAATTGATTTCTTCCCAAAGCAGTCAATGTTCATAAGTAAGTGGTAATTCTTAGAGATCAATATATGAAAAAAATACCATAAAGGAGGTCTGTTTGTCATTACTTTGAGGTTTACTCTTGTAAACTTATTTCTTCCTACTTTTAGTTTTCATTCTTGTTACTTTAAATCGAAAACATGTGTTCCATTCACTAAAGCCCAAAGAAAGAACCTGATTTACTCAACAATCTTCATATATATATATCACATTCTCATAGACATATCTTTCCATGAAGATTGTATATATATAATATATAGTATTTTATATATATATATATAAAATAATCATCTCAAAATTGCATGCTACCTTCAGGAAGCAAAAAGATTGGGTAAAATTGCATACACAACAGCACAGTGTAAAATATAAACACCTCACCAGATGAAGGAGCAACATGTGTTGAGAGTCAAGCTCAAAGTTTTAAAATTCTGAATGGAGCACTCCCAGAAACCATTCTATATAAATGCAAATGGCCTTCTTCACGTAGAGAGATCAGGCCACTGACTTCTTATCAGCAGGGCTTACGCTTCAAATCATTTTACAAAGCAATAATTTTTTTCCATGTTCTCTTTTGCTTTGTAAGAAGAAATACGCTTGTTCAAGCAAACCTCATAATCATGACCAGCATTTTAGAACCCTGAAGTCAGTATGTCAATAACTCAATAACTCAGGGATTGGTGGCACTGCCTCTTATTCCGGAAAAGGTCTAATCCTAACTAACTTTACTGATGGCTCTTGTTCCCAGTGTTTATTTGTATTTCCTAAGGATTTTAGTTTGCAGTATATCTACTTGGTTATTTAATTTATTTGTGTGTGTGTGTGTGTGTGTCTGTGTGTGTGTGTGTGTGTGTGTGTGCGCGTGCACACACGTGCACACACATGGACACAAATGTTTATATTTTAATTTCTTTTCTTCAAGAGGAACTTGTATGTGCCTCTAGAATCTGCATAGTTCCCTGAGAATGTGGGCAGAGAGGAAGGAGAGGGCACTGTAGGTGGTCTGCTACAAAGTTGAGGATAAGACTGGGGAACTGGGATTTGGGGTCAGGAGGGAGAGTATGAATGTGATTCCACAGGTGGCATAGCTGTCTTATTTTGTATAGGTTAGGTTTTGATGTGAAAAGAAAAAAAATTAATTTGGCATATAGATCTTATACTTAAAAAAGTCTTCTCATATTTACTTCTTATTTCTTAAAAGTTTTTCCGTATACTGGAATTTTCTACATATACTCTTGTCACTTTTGATTCATGGTAATTTGATGTCTTTCTTTACAATGATTTTAAAACTTTGACAAGAATACCCCATATCACAGAACAAAGTGTATATTATAAATGGGAATCATTGCAGGAATAGTGAATATGTTGTCCATATTTCTATACTAAAGACATTTTTAAAATAAACGGAATGCAATTATTTTCCAAAAGAGTTTTTGGTATGTATGTCATCCCAACAAGCCATTACTGTCGAGCTTCATAGAATATTTAAATCATAATGGATGGCCGTGTACCTAATAATTCTTCTGCAGGAAAAAGGTGATTCTATTACGTGTCCGTGTTGGGGACGATGCACGTGATTTCAGTGGTGGTGATGGCCAAAGGCCTTGGACCTGGGCTGCAAAAAACTCACAAACTGCAATAGTAGTACCTGCTGCTGAGCCCTGAGCCATTATTCCATCGCCTGAAGCATTTTATATAAATGTCATTTGTATTGATTTATAATGTGTGTATACTTTTTTCCTATAGTACATTTTGATCATGATTTTCCCCTCTGCCAATAACGTCCATAGCATCTCCCCCTCCACCCAGCTTCATGTTTGCTCTCTCAAAACAAAGACAAAACAAACAACAAATAAGAAAAATGACAAAACAAAATGAGACAAAAAGTCAGCACACAAAACAAACACACAGAAACCCACGGAGCTTGTTTTGTGTGGGTGAACTGCTTCCGAGCACTGTCCCTGCCCTGGAAATCTGGTCGATTTACCCAATATTTAAAAGTCAATCATAATTTAAAAGAACAGAAAATCAACATGATACCAAATGAATCTGATTGCTCTGTGCATATTCAAACCTTATTTGGCTCAATTGCGTTCCCACACCAGTAATCTGGCTAGCCGTTTCTCATCAATACTGTCTGTGCACTTACAGGTCTAGGAACTCTGTTTTGCTCACACTGTAGCTCATACATTTACATGCGCTTAGCGCATTTTCTAAAATATCCATTACAAAGCCATCACATTTCTTTAGAATATATATCACTAAATTCAGAGTGTCTTTTGTTAAATAACCACAGTATCATTTTATCAAAATGTTTTTGACATAGATATGCTATTATATAACTCATTATTCATAAAGAAACCATACTATCAAAGGCTGATTTTTTTTTTCTGGTTGGCAACCAGAGCATAACAGAATTATGATTAGGACTGCATCTTGCTGAAAGCTGACTCCCCCTGAATTATATTTATAACACATTCTCATAGACATATCTTTCCATACTGGTCCAATAAAATACCTAGCTATTACAATTAAAATGTGCAAAAGTAAAGAATGACAAAAAATCAAATATGATGTACCACATTAAGTTATACCTTGTAACCCCAGTAATCTCCAGTCACCTCAAGTCCCATACTCAATCCAAGCCACATCTAAGAAACAGTGAAACGCAAGCCACCATTTTCCAGCTTGCAAATTATAAATATCAGTGAGGACCCTGTTCTTACAAGATAAGAATTGTATTTGGTAATTCCGTATAACGTTTTGTTTCAGTTTTATCATTTTTTTTCATCATTGATGTATGCAATTTAGTTGGAAGAACCATACAACTCAATTTCTTAAAGAAATAATCTTTTCTCTTTTCAAATAGAATAATCTCTGTTTGCTTTCAGGACAGTCTAAGCAAAGCCTGGGGTAGAATAAACCTTAATCCCAGTTAATACCCCATTTTAGCCAGCCCCCTGCAGTTCCTGCCAAAGCTGAAATATAATCCATCTGTCAGCTGTGCATCAGAACATGTCCTAGGGGAATTTTATCTATAGTAATTTTCAAGCGATTTCCTTTCTTGCTGATCCACACAGATTTTATAGTGCATCAGGGCTTGCAACAGGTCTGTATTGTGTCTTAAACAAGTGGTGTGTGCCTTACATACTTGCAGCTTACATGAAGATCTACATATCTGAGATGTCTACGTTGGAATATCAAACTTCCTCTGAATTCGAAGCCTTGCTTCATTCGGCTTAGCGTGTTTCCCTTTTGTGTCCCAGGGTCTTCCAGACATTTCAGTAATTGATTGTACTCATTAGGGTCGGTTATCGTCCTGTAATCTCCAGCTCATTTCCCCCACATTATAGTAAAACCATTGCGTATGACTAAGGTTCCCTACACATTCACACATCCAAGCCATCAGCACCCTAAATCACTCCCTAACCTATTAGTCTCCCTTATTGATGAAATATCACTGCTGGAGGAACCAGAGTAATGTGCTCTCAATCTAGATTTCACCTCAATGAATCACACGCCTTTGAGACAACAGAACAATGAAGGAACAGACATCCTTGAGGACTTGGACAAGATCTTCTCAGCCCTGAAACAACTAGCATTTGTACTGTAATCTTATCATCCTGATGTCCTTGGAAAGTTTGCCTAAATATGAGACTCTGTCTTAAGAGTAAACAACACAATATTTAAAAAAAAGAATAAGAAAAACAAAATAAATTTCCATACATCTGTTTATTGTGTGGATTTTACTGGGCTGATTTTTCTCGTCATTGAGTTTCCATCATCTCCCAGACACAATCAGTATTTCTGCTCTTGAGTTTTTCTAATGCAGGAATATCAGCGGCCCCCCAGAGAGTAGCTCATAATTGTCTTTCACATGAGTTGCACTAAGGAGCACATTAGGCAGATTCCGAGCACGAACCCCAAGAGCGCTCTGCTGGCAGCCTTGTCAGATTCTGCGTGAGACAACATTCTGTGTGCACTCTCTCCACGTATGCTGCTAACACACCGCACGCTAGGATGAGTCTGCCGAAAACTAGGAAGACTGGGCCACGGCGTTTGCAAAGCTTTAGCTGCTGCTTCTGCTCAGCCTCTGTTAAAATGTAGAAAACTTTTTGTCCTCTGGAAATTAACATCCGGATAATTTCTAAACAACAATGGAGTTTTCTCAAACTCTGACCAGCCTGCACGGGTATGAGATTTGTGCTTAGCAGCAAAGTCAACGAGGGATAATTCATTGCATCGAGCCTGAAGAATGTGCATGGCTCCTGCAGATGAAGCCTTGAATTTAAACGGTGTCACTAACCTTCTTTCTCTCACACAGGTGACCGAATTGCACTGTAGGTTTTTCTGAAGTGTCGCTATGTTAGGGTCCGAGAATCACCCCCAAAAGGACCACCGAGGCCATGTATGCAAAGCGGAAGAGCACATTTATTCTGCAGAGCGAACCTGCACACAAAGGTCAGCCAACTTTTCCAAATGCCTATGACCAGCTCCAGGCTGTGGGCCTTTTAAAGGAAACAGGAAGTGTTTAAGGGCTCTCTCTGATTGGTCAGGACCTGAGTCCTGAGTACTGGATTGGCTCTTTTAATGTCTCAAGGAAGCAAAAGCTTCTGGGAAAGCAAGTACTTGACAGTAAGTGACAGGCGAGGTTGGTGTCTCCAGCACTAGGGGGCTGTCATTTGGATGCAAGAAGGCCAAATAATCTAACATATCTTTTAGGCAAAATATAATGGCTTAAAATATATATATATATACTTATTTATATATATAGTGTATATTTAATATATTATATATTAACAATATATATTCTAATTAATTAATATATCATATATATCAGCTAATATAAGTTAATTAATATAATTAATGTATCATATACGATATATTATATTTCTATAGTATTATCACATATAATATCTAATGTATAATATATTAATATTACATATATATATATATATATATATATAAAAAACACACAAACACACATATATATATATGTAAAGACTTAGTTATTATGCCTAAGTTCTCTGGCTATAGAAGAATAACTGGATGAATGCCAACACACATGAATTAAACAGTTCCTGCTTTCAAGTGTTCAGCCTTTTATATTTGTAAATTGTTTTGGTTCTGCTTGATTTCAGGTGAACTTTAAAGTGCGAAATCCATTCTAGAATTAGGAAACGTCAATGAAGTGAAAAAGATGCATTTCTTTCTTTCTCCCTGCTGACGGTTGCTCATCTTCCTCTGCCTTGCTTCTCTTCATCACCGGTGCAGCTGGGAGACAGGAGTGAATGAGTTGCTGTTGCGAGAAAGCTGTGTGAAGCTTTTTAATAAAAAAAAAAAAAAAAAGGCTAAATCAGCGTCATGGAAATGTTAAAATCTTGTCGTTTGTCCCTTATAATAGGTGCCTTTCTATTACCTTTAGAATTGTGAGTTTAGATGACACGCACGTGTTTCTGTGCATATCGTAACAAGTAAATGATCTAGGGAATCCAATTGAATTAGAGTGGAAAGGTTTCATGAGTCATGCTTGATTTATGCGTTTTATACCATGACTTTTAGGGTATGGACCTTTGATATTCGTTCTATTTTCCTTTAAATATAAAAAACATCAGAATTAAATAGCATTATTTCATGCGATACAATCAATGTGAAAATTTATAACGAAACGGTAAGCTCCAAAGTTACTGATGTAATCCAATTGCAGTTTCCTGTAATTTGGTGACACTAGATATTCAGATTGTAGCGTTCTTAGTAACTCAGTCTGATCTCCTGAAATATACATTGGCGTTATATGCCTTTAATATATTTTCTTGACTCTTCGAGTAATGACTTACACTAACGTGGTGGGGCTGGTGATGGATGGCATTAGGAAGAGCAGTTATTAGCAAATATAAAGCTAGCATGTTCTGGGAGCAAGCTTAGAGTTAACAAATGGTTCTATTTTTCTAAGAATGCGAGGCGTGTTCGGTGCATGCATCTCCGATGCCCAAACGGAAACATCATTTATTTAGAGTCATGTAATCTGTAAAAGTGCTGAATTTAAACATCTATATGAATAGAGTAGTGTTGATCAAATTGTTTATATTTCTTCAGAAATATATGAAATAATTTGGGAGTGGTGTGTCAAAAAAAATTTTCCTCGAAGATGCATATCCTGGTTTGCTTCTTTATTACTTTAATAAAACGTTAATCAATACTAACTTGGAGAAATAATGGCTTGTTTTGTCTCATAGCTACCAAGCCACAGTCCATTACTGAATGAAATCAGAGCAGGAACTCAACATAGGGACAGGAAGGGAGACATTGACTCTGGAGGAGATCAAGGACAGCTGCTGACTGGCTTGCTCTCCATGGCTTGCTCAGTCTGCTTTCTGTTTTGTTTGGTTTTGTTTGGTTTGGTTTTTCCAGACATGGTTTCTCTGTTGCATCCCTGGCTGTCCTGAAACTCACTCTGTAGACCAGGCTGGCCTCGAACTCACAGAGAGGCACCTACCTCTGCCTCCCGAGTGCTGGGATTAAAAGCGTGCAGAACCAACACCCAGCTCAGCTTGCTTGCTTTCTTACAAAATTCAGGACCACCTGCCCAGGGAAGTTACTGCCTACATTTGACTGGGCCCTACCTCATTAATCTTAACCAAGAAATAAAAACAGAAATCCAGTGATAGATCATATCAAGAGACTGTAAGTTAAAATTTAATGGAGCACATGGACATTTAAAAATTGAAACCTAAACAAATTATAGATAAGAATATTGACATGTATTTAATTTAAGTGTTAACAATGGCATGTAGTAATAAATGCAGTGACTTAATGGTATACAAATGAATCAGAGTCGATAAAATGAATAAAATGATTGTAGTTCCAATCTCAAGAGTTTTGTGTATAGGAAGTTTTAAATTATAAATTTCAGCTTTATGTATATTTTAAGCTTTTCTTAAGAGAAAGCTTTCTTAGAGAAAGATGAATTGCATGGAAGTATTTTTTTTTTTATTGTGGTGATTCATCACAAAGTTTATTTGGGTAATTTTAAGGATGAAAGGATCCTGTAACTGTACTTCTAATTTCTCTCAGAAAGAAAAAAATGATTATATATATATATATATATATATATATATATATATATATAATTTAGTATAATCAACATACATAATCAATATTATATGTATATATATATATGTATATATACACATATATACACACATATATACATACACTAAGTATCAGGAGATGACTGGAGAATAAATTCATGTTTCAAGATAAAATTGCCGGCTTGTTTTCAGAGAAAAAACTAGGTCATTTCTAGCTTTTCTGATTCTTACTTTATACATTCCCTGTGTAAATAAACATTTGCAAATGCTGAAAATTATATTTATGGAAGAAATCACCATCCAAATATGGAAAATCACGTAGACACGAAACGATATTTTCCTAACCCATTCTGAGCAACGAGTTCATCCTAATATAAATCAATACATGAAGACAGTAGATAGCACAAGGGTCATGTTTTTAAAAAGTAATTTGCGTGCAGTGTTGAGATGTCAGATTTGCCTGGAGGCATATGATTTTGTGGCGTTTATGTGTACGATACTGAATGCTGGATGATGTGCTAACTAGATGAACAGACTGCAAATACTGAACAAAGTCAAGGCTAAAGAAAAAGATATATCAGCATTTTCTTATATTGGTGTCATTGCCTTTAACCTGAAAAAAATAGCTAATTATGCCCAGGATACCTAATAATACCTAATCATGCCATGTTTAAGACAGATTTTTTTTTCATGATGACACCATTCATAGATTCTTCACAAATATTTCAGATCTGATGGGAAGTATTTTGCATGTTTTTTTAAAGAGAAAAGCATATCTTTTTACTCTAAACTAAAAGGTAAAGACACGTGAAACTAAAACCTTTAAAAAAATGTTTGGCAAAGAACCTCACAAAGGAGTCGGTGCTTTAGTACACGTATCTCCAAGCTGAAGAAGTGTAGTGACTAAGATTATAAGGAAAACTCAGTCCTCTAGTGAATTTACACACTATTCAAAATGTAATATACTTCTTCAACAGGGAACACACGTCTCATGATGAATTCTACTGCGAAAGGTTCTTTGTTTGATAATAGTTTGTCTTTGTCAAAAATTCAATCCCAGTGTTCCACAAATTTCATTGTCTACACGATCCATCTGCTCTCTAAATGCTGGCAGAGTTGGGATGCTGCCTCAGGGGATACTGACATATGTAACTCTCTCATCACCATTTCTACTTGAGAAAATTCTCCATGAATTTCAGAGTCATATGATATTGTTCCTGCATTTAAAATATATTCAATGGTTCAACGTTTATGGCTATGCGGAAGACAGACATAGACAGATGATGCATGATCATGGATAGATGACAAGTGGTCACATCCAGCGGGAGGTCATGGAGCGCTAGATGGTAGATGTATTAAACCTATTTTATAATATATAGAAAAAAGAAGGAAAGGAAAAAAAGGAAGAATGGCAGGGAGGGAGGCAGGGAGGGAGGAAGAAGGAGGAAGGAAGGGAGGGAGGGAGGGAGGGAGGGAGGGAGGAAGGAAGGAAGGAAGAAGGGAGGGAGGGAGGGAGAGAGGGAGGAAGGGAGGGAGGGAGGGAGGGAGGGAAGAAGGAAGGAAGGAAGGAAGGAAGGAAGGAAGGAAGGAAGGAAGGAAGGAAGGAAGGAAGGAAGGGATTCAAATCATGACACCTGGTAAAAACACAGAATTATGGCATATCGTTAACTTGTAAAATTGGCATATCTGAAATTTTTGTGTATTTCGCTAAGAAATTAAGAATAAATAACTGAAGTTTATGTAAATAACTTATATAACTTGTAACAAATTCTTTCAGTATTGTTATTCTGCAGTATTTCAGGATCGTTATGCAGTTTGTTAACCACAGATTGTTCAAAAATTTTCCAGAAACTTAAAATTTCTCATGATCCAGATAAACCCATAAGAAAAAGTTCTACTTGCTTTGACCAAGTTTGACAAAAAATTAGCAGAAGGACATTGTAAAGGAGACTCCTTACATAGTGACCTGGGTTTGAGATGAACAATGGTATACAACTAGTGCACAGAAGATAAATCTGAGAGCTAAGAGACCATAGGAATGTCAGACTTTATATAAACTTACTATATAGGAGCATGATTAGAATAATCATGGGACTCTTTGAAACTACAGTCCAAATCTTTAAAGAAGAAACTCATACACTCCAGTATCATATGAGTCTCTACTTAAAAACTAACACGGAGAGTCATGTATTTTGTTTGTATTGGACATCCTAACAATCAATTTTCAAAGAGAGTTCAAACTGTAGAAATAATAATAGTAATTCGTAACCACCAAATTTCTAAATAAGTACTAAGCCAATAAATAAGTAAATGTCTTTCAATCAAACTAATAAGCTTGGAAATTAATACATTTTTAAGATTTTAAGAAGACATGGGGTGTTTCTTTTGTGACATATTTCCATTGCAGCCATCCCTAAGGGGAGACCAAACGATTATAAGACTAGAGGGAATGAATGACTTCAAAGCAGGAGTCCCAGACCCCGTGGGACTGGTGCGCGTATGGTTTCACAGAGACTGTTGCAGTATACGAAATGACTGCACAGGGAGTCAGACACAGCCCCGGCACTGAGCGGGGGAAGTGTAAATGAGCTCCCACCCCTAACCAAGAAGTTATCTGCAATTGCCATCTACTTGCAAAAGAAAAACTGATTTTCTTCAGTGAAGTCTCATTGGGCATAATTGCCCCACTTTAGCATAGGCTCCATGCCAAGCAAAAGATAGCCAAAATAACATAAAATCATTGGTTTTCTGTGTGTTTTTGTTTGTAGATTTTTTTTTATCTCAAATTTGTTTGAGGACTTTTGACCTTATTGGTTTCATGTGTATATAAGTATGTATTCTTCTGCATTTTTATTTCTTGGTTTGATCATTTTTTTTGTTTGAAGAGCGAGAGAAAGAAAGGATGTGGAGTTGGCTGGGTTGGGAGATGTGACGTTCTGGGATGAGTTGAGGAGGGAAAACGTGTGATCAGAATATATTTCATGTAAAACAATTTTTTTTCAATAAAAATAAAAGAAAATGGAAGGTCATCTCCACAGGATGTTAAGGGCAACACAGAGACGTAACTCTCTTTAGTCGCAGGGAGAATTAGGAGCAGGACAACTGGTGTTCCTCAACCCAAGAAGCTGTGTAAAAAATTACTAAAATCAATTGACCCATTGGGGACGATAGAAGGAGTTCATTAGTGTTTACACAATTAGGTACCCAACCTGTATCCATGAATAAATATTTTACAAAGTTTTCCATCCATACACCCTGTAGTGCAGAAAAAAAAACTTAAAAATTTGCTTGGAGAGCCGGTAGATACACAGCATCCTCCTACATTTCAGATTGAGATAGAGAATTGCCTAGCTTATGTGAAAGAATGGCTTTTTTTGTTCTTGTTTTTGTTTTTTTCAGTTTCTTACACAGTTCAGAACTTCGTGCCTCCGTTAAAGTGCAGTCATTCTAGTCATGGGTATTCTCCCAGTGTGTTCAAAACTTGTGGTTCTAAAAGTGACAGGAAAAGTTTGTTTGTTTGTTTTTTTTTCCTTTAGCAGATGCGTGGATGAACCTCCTACAGGACAAGAATACACAGCACAGTACTACCCTTTAGTAAAATGGACATTGATACATAAACAATTTTGTAATCTTAAAAATGACTGCATTGTTGGTAAAGAAGTCTCAGATGCAAAGACCGTCTAATGTCTAATTCAAACTTGAGCATAAAACTTTAGGAAAATAAAATTTTTTTTAGTGACGAAACACAGACAACAATTCAGTAGAGCACATGAGGGAAAATTCTTGTCTCTAGAAAAGTTTTAGAACTTCTAGCTCCATCAAAGAGCTTAGAGTGAGCTTAACGGTTCACGCTAATGATGTGGAAAGTTAATTTGACTGACCAGGTGTTTTGAATAGCTTCTTGTTATAAAAATGACCAAAAAAGACAGAAAGAAAGAAAAACTGAAATATTTCAGAAAATATATTTAAAACACTATTTTGAAAAGCGACATTTAGTTTCCATGATTTCTGATGCTCGGAGGTATATTGCTAAAGGAGTTTAACTGTGTTTAACGTTAGTAATGAGTTCTTACATCAGCACAGCTGATTGTCTGCTGTCAAATATTTGCTAGGTGTGAGCTGAGCCTTTTAGGACTGGTGGCGCTGGTCAAGCTATCAAGCTAACGACCTAGAAGTAAATCATCATGCCACAAGTGTTCACATAGTGCCCTGAGAGCCTTCCATTAAGATATGTCACCAGGTAGGATAGTTCTTCTCAACGTATTACAGAGAAAATAATCTCTCTTCTTTGTAGACTGCATTGATTTGTGCGGCCTGTGGATATAAAGGGCTAGACATTACCAAAAGCAAAACGAGACAACACTGGCAACAAACCAAGTTGAATCCACACTTGAGGAGTCATTTATAACACAAGGGGAGCGTTTAAAATTGATCAGTAACAACATAGAAGGAATGGCGAGAGAGACATTTTTCATAAGCAGACTTTAATTACTGTGTCAGATGTTTAAAATATGAAGTCAGCATACTATAGCAAACAGTCCCAAGGCAATGTGTCACCATCTGCCCTTGGGAAAGCCCCAACAGTCTGTTGCTCTGTCACCCTAGGCATGGGAAGAAACATTTCCTAAATTACCACTTAAAAGATTTGTACAGAGGATTAAGAAAATCCTACACAAATGGACAGATTGGGTGAAAACGAACAGAAGAATTGTCTAGAAAATGAAAGAAATAAGATGAGACTCATTCACAAAATTTTAGAGAATTATCTTGGGTCTCTTCTGGTGAATTAGAAAGCTGAGTTTTACAGTTAGGCAAAACCAGAGTTGAGATATGTATGTGATTTCATTTTTGAAGGTAAAATAGAATTTTACATATTCAGACAAGGTCATTTATTCACTTGTGAAATTTTACCCGTAGTTTTTATACAAATATAAAATCATTCTAACCAATCCAGAAATATTTTGTGAAATATACTTGGCTCCATTTTCTAATGTATCTGTTGGGAAAGAAAGCCAGCTCAAAGCTTTAAAGAAAGTTAGGGAACCAGACAAGGACAACTGGCAGAACTGGAACATTCTTGAAAAAAAAAATGACAAATTGCAAAATCAATAAAGTTTGTTGAGAGATACTAGGAATACAGTATTTCCCATAAGGACACTTCAAAATATGGGATGTAAAGGTTTATCAGTCAGATTTCTTTCTTAAAGACTTAAAAATGAAGCATCAGGAAGAGAAATTATAATTTGTTAGGACTGTATTTGATACAATTTGATAGGATATATCCCTGGTAAGTATGAGAGATGTGTATTACATTTTATTTCTGAGAAATTCTGTCTCATAGTGCTGTACTGAAATCTCAATATAAAATTGAACTTGAATTGATTATTCATCCATTAATTCAGAAGGCCAGCTCCAGTGAAATTCATGAACTTTAAAATACCCTAGAAAGGGCTAAAATGTCATTTCCATTCCTTATTTACAAAGAACTTAATATTAATCCCATTATGCGGATCGTACTTTTCATGAGATTATTAACATGTTATATGATCTAGTTCTTTATAATAATGAAAACATTGTGGGTAATTCTTTTTAAATGATGATGCATGTGTATATATATTTATAGTTTCACTGTATAAACAAACATTAGTAAATTAAAAAGCTACGATCCCAAGAAAACACTCTAACACCTTTAGCTACATGTACATCATTTCATTCCTTGTGTGTGTGTGTGTGTGTGTGTGTGTGAGCATGTACATGTATGTGTATATTTGTGTATGTGCATATAAGTCAGAGAGCAGTCTTGTGCATCATGCCTCAGAAGCTGTCTCTCTTGTGTTTTGTAAAGCAGGGTTTCTTACTGGAGCGCTCAAAGTAGGTTATGCTAGGCTCCCTGGTGCTGGAATAAAAGCAAGTGCCACTGTGCCCAGGTCTTTAAATAGGTTCTGAGCAATGACCTCAGACTCTCATACTTTGGAGATGAACATTCACCGACTGACATAATGCCACAACTTAACGGGATACTGAGAGTAGGAGAAATAATCATCCCCAGGGAAGAGCACACTGATTGCTTATCCAATACCAAATGGTCAGCCCTTAAACCTTAAAAATACAAGTAACATCATCCATCATCCAGACTGTGAGGCTGTAGTAACATATTTAGGAATGTACACACACACACACACACACACACACACACACACACACACACACACACAAATATATATATACATATATACTTGGCTGATTTTGCAATTTGTCTTTTTTTCTAAAATGTCCCAATTCTACCAGTTATCCTCGTAGATGTTCTAGACCATACAGAGGCCGAGATGCTCCAGGACTCCAGACCATACAGAGGCTGAGATGCTCCAGGACTCCAGGACTAGGACAGGTGATTCAATTGCCGAAGACATGCCGTTTGAAACCGAATCAACATCTACACCTGGTGAATCCACAGCTACAGCTGCTAGTTTATGTCGGCAAATCTGGACTACTGTGGTGGCACAACCCTTGGCAGGTGGCGTAGGCTTGGTATAATAAACATAGCTGAACATGGCAAGGGCATCAAACTAGTATAAATCATCCCTCCCCGGGCCGTGCCTCAGTGCCTCCCTTAAGTTTCTGCCTCTGCCCCTCTTCAGTGATGGCCTGTATGTAGCATGTAAACCATGTGAGCCCTTTCCTCCCCAGCTTGCTTTGTCTTTTCCTCAGTGATTCTTCACAACGCAGAAAACAAGTGTGACAGGAATCCTGACACACGAAAATGCCCTATTTTGTGTGCATGTCTGTCTACGTTTGCTTAAAGAAACGTGGGTTAGTGTAAGCACATTAAAAGCATTTTAAAAGGGAACGCTTGGTAGAGTTAGGTGTCTCTGATTCAACTGAAGTGCAGCTTAAATTTCTCAGTCAGTATTATGCATTTTAAATGTAGCGAACAGTGATTAAGTTTGCTTGGAGACCATGACCTTTAAAAGCTAATGATAAATACAAAGATTAACAATTCCCTTACTGGTATAAGCACTAGAGGATTGAGAAAGGGCAAGGAAGATAAATATAAATAAATAAATATATATTTTATATGTATTTATATTCATATAACACACATATATTTATATATTATTATATTAATATATTATATTACATAAATATATATTTATATTATTTTATATATGATTATACATCTATTATATATTATTATATGTTATATGTTATATGTTATATATCGCATATCATATATTACATATTTTATTATATATTATATAACATAAATTCTTATTGGATCATTGTGGCAGGAGAATTAATATTTGCTCTCATAAGATTCTCACATTCTTTTACTTAAGTAAGGGGAAACCATGGTCCTATGACTTTAAATGAATGTCTTTCTGTAGCTTATTGCAGAGCTGATATTTGGCGTTTATCATACCTTGCCTTAAGAATCAATGCCTTTCTCATCAAACAGGCTGCCTTTAGCAACATTCTTCCAACAATGCTTTTTCTGCATAAATTATTAATATTCTAAAACCACCGCTTCTGTGGGTCTTGCCCCAATGAGCTTTCCTACTCTGCACACTATGTTCTGAAACTTGTTAAAATGATATCCATATGGAAAAGCAAAACTAAAAAGAAGGACTTTATTATTTTTCATTTTATTGATTTAAAGGTCATTATAAATTCCAGCTATTTTCCCTGTAGCTTTCCCATACAACTTTCATATAACTTCCCAACAAATTTCATACAACTACCCAGTCATTCCTGACCTTTGGAACACTTCAAAAGTTTACCATACTTTTTTTCTGACTTCACACTTTGAATACAACACTGTCTTTCATTTTATATAGAGAGCTGTTATTCTAATTTGAAGCAAAAATTTTCATGCTTGAAATAAGTGCAATACTATTATTTGAAACATAGGAAATAAATATAGAATAATTAATTGTTCCATATATTGATTAATTATTCTCTCTGTGTGTATCTCTCTGTGCCTCTGTCCTTTTCTCCTTCTCTCTCCCTCCCCGCCCCCTGTGGTGGGAATTGATATAGGGATTTATAGCATTCACTTGTTCCAGTTTTAGTATTCCTATTAACTTGGTTCTAGACGTATTGTTCGGTGCAACAGTAGATAGTTTATTAACATACAATTAAAACATAAAAGAATTTATATTTTGTGTTCTTAGATAGAAACACCAAAATGTGTTCTACCTGAATTCAAATTACAATATAGCATTTACAGTTTGTATTTTCCTATTCCTATGCCTCCCATGATAGCTGTGAGCATCTGAAGTCCTTAGCAGATGAGATTTAACCCCATTTTGTAAAAGAGGCCCTTATTTGGTGACTGTTAATCAGTGTTTTTATTTCAATGATTTATTTTAATTATGTGTATGTGTTTCTCTGTGGGAGTACATGTATGTGTGTGCCAATACCAACATATTGGATGAGGAAGGTTTTAGTTTTCTGTATAACCCTACGGCTCAATTGGCAAGAAAAGAAATTCTGTAATCAGAGAAGTGTATTTGAAATTTGTAATTAAATAGCTTATTACTTGTTGATGTAAAAAAAAAAAAAGTGGTGGTTTGAATTACATTGGCTCTGATAGGTTTATAGGGATGGCAATATTTAAAAGGATTTGGACATGTGACCTTGCATATATATGTTGTATATGATATGTATATATATATATACACACACATACACATATATGTGTAAATATATTCACACTAATTACTTTGAGGAAAATCTAGGGGATAAAATATAATAGTTCAAGACACTTATAAACATGTTATCTAAATCCACTAACATTGCCATAGCAACTTGTTGTAGACTAGGTAACAGAATTTTCTTTCACCAATTTCAGGAGGCTGGAAGTCTAAGGTCAGGCACAGGCAGTGTCTACTGAGGGCCATTCTCTTACTGGCCGCAATTTCTTAATGCTTTCTCTTGTGTAGGAGAAAACAAATTCACATTGGCTTCGTGTTTTATGGTATCGTTATCGATGAGGTTCCTGCTGTCTCAAGAGCACTTCTCAAAGGCCTTTTTGACAGATAAAGTTTGGAAAAGAGTAAGCATTTAGGTCATGGTACATGAGTTTAAAAAATACTAGAAGGGTTTCACAGCAGAATTGCCAATCTCAATAAAATGGTCGTTTGACTTTGAAATAAACGGTGATAATTATATAAAATGCTTATAGATCTATGTAATTAGCTACAGCTCATAGATAAAAATATTCTTTACACAAGGGAAAAAATAGACACAGTTTACAGAAGGAAAACTATAGTTAAGGGAAAGCAAGCATTTTGAATCTTGTGGCTGTGAGTGGTAAAAAAAAAAAAGATACTTGTTTGAAATTTGAGAATTAGAGACTAAAACAAAGGTATGCCCATCTTAACAAAATGTAGAACCAAAGATACAGTCTGTATTGGAAACGTGGGTAGTAGCAATGTGACTTACCCAGGTGAGCTTCGGGGGAGGGACGTGAGCTTGAATATGAACATCCTAAAAGAAACGTTTAAAAAAGGATAAAATAATTAATCTCTAAAAATTATAAAAATTATTTTATTTAAATATGTGAAGAACTCTCTCTGACACCTCAGTTGAGAATAATTATGATGGTTTCTGGCAAGATATGAATGGCCGGTCCAGTCAAATGGGTTTCTTACTACTACCCGTGTCAATTTAAAGTGTTCCCATTGATGATATTGCTAAATAACCTTGTATCCCTTGATTTGAGTTCAAAGATGGTTTATCCTTTGGCTAATAAAATCACCAGTTCTTAGTCCTGGAACCCCAGAGCATTTTGACCCCCAAACATTCTACTCTTAAGCCTAGAACCAGAAGACTTCAGTCTTCATATAATCCCGCAGGTTTAAACCTCTGTGCAATCTACTTAACCTCCATGACTTACTGCTGACTGAGTCCTTCCGACTAGTTCCTTCTGAGCCCTGACTCTTTTAGTTCAACGCACTTCCTGTTCTGGCTGGAACTGTTCCGTCAGCTGACTGGTTCAAAGTGACCTTCTGAGCTGGCTGACTGTTTCTTACTGAACTTTTCTGATTCTGGCTGGTTCTCTGATTGCCTCAGACTGAATGGCTCTGCTTGTCTTCAAAGTGACTCCCTCTTCTGGACTGATACTGACTTCTTCTGTCCAGCTGCCTCTGTGTCTCTCCCTGAACACTCACTGCCCCACACTGCCTCAGTCCACCTCTCTGCCTTTTCTTTTCTTCGGTCAGACCGCCTCATTGTCTCTATTGTAAATGGTGGTAAAATGTTGACATGCAGTAGACATAGCTTCGAGATCTTAATAACTCAATCTATGAGCATATTTTACTCAGGAAATATTTCTACATTTCATGGTTTAGTCACCATATAAAATTGTTAGTTCAACCTTCTGTTTGGTGTGTTAATAACTATACTTAGTGACAGCATGAGTTAAAAAACTCTCATAAAACCATTTTGTTGTTGTTGTTGTGTGGGTTGAAATAACTATATATGAAGAAGTGACATCAGAATGAGAATTTTTAATTAGACGTGTGTATTTGTTTGCATATGTAATTACATATGTATCCATATGTGTCTATACATGTATGGCATGTATACATTGATATTTACATGTATAATTGTATATTTAACTGCATATATTTTTAAAATTATTAATAGGTCTACATCATTTTCCCCTCTCTCGTGCCAGTTCTGTACTTCTGTGTTCCCTCTCAAATTAATGGCTTCTTTTTCTTTAATTACTATTGTATGTCATGTATATGGATAAATATGCACGTACAACTTGCCTGCTCCGTTTACTTGTTTACTTTTTTTTTTTTGTATAATTGAGTTTCCAGGGCTGGCAATTTGGTATCGGATAAGAAATTATAGGCTAATTCCTGTGAAAGATTGTTTCTCCTTTTCTCAGTAGGCATTATTTGCCTGTAGCTCTGTGTCTACGTATGTGGCCATGTGAGATGTTCCTTATACATGTTGGAATACGAACTGGTGTCGTTGTTATTCAAGTTGTCTCTAGCTAGCCATATTGTTGCGAGTTCTCAGGTATAGTTTAGAAGAAAAAGAGGTATTTTGTCTAGTAATGTATACATTTACAAACTATTTTTAAACAATGTTCGAAAGAAAACACGTTATGGTAAAGTTACAGATTAAAGCCCCGTCTTTACAAAATTACATTGTAATGACTTTGAATTACATTGGATGTGACTACATTTGATGGTAAAAACCACAAAGAAGATGGAATCAGGTCATATAGTTGGTACTTAATTAAATGACTTGTGTCTGTATGGGAAGACAAGGTAACAGAATCCTTTCTTGTCCAGAAGGGATACCATAATTAAACGGGTGTATTTTTCCAAGCCAGTGCCATGCCCTATGTGACAAGATCCTGGAAACCTGACTATGGGCATAAGAAGATAAAGGACAAACACACAAATATCAAACAAACAAACAAACACACAACCCAGAGTTAAGGTGAGCTGCCAACTCTCTGATGGAACCTGGAATCTCAGCTTTTTTTTTTTTTTTATGTACAGAGCAGAGAAGAGGTGATCGCTAATATTGGTATCAGTGTCTGTAGAGGAGCAATCGCAAGGTTGCACTCCTCCCTTTGAGGAAGTTCCCATTGCTTGTTCCTGCACACACTGCCAACAGTCTCACTTAGTGCAGAGGAAGGCTATGCTAACTCTCAGCCTGACCTGTACAGGGAATGCTGTGCGACTGTTCTGGGTCCAGGACATTGGGTCTTTGACAAGTCCTTACCCACGTCAACAAAACACATTTGCTCAGGGACTCTGCCACTCCCACAAGCCAGAGAGTAGATCTCCCTAGAAACAAATTGGGACAGTGTTTAAGTCTTGGATTGCTTGTATTTAGAACTGGGAGAAGTAATATTGGTACTGTTCAAACAATCCATTATGTGAGGTTTTATTACGGCAATCTGAAAATACAATACAAGCAACAGAAGTAGGGTAAAAGCTATAAAATTTTGCTTGAAGTACTAAATCAGTTAATGTTCACAATTTTCATTAAGTTTAAGAGAAATTATTTAAAAAAAAGTTTCTTATGTGGGAGGTATTTATTAAGTATTCTTGATTCCTGAATGGCTTCTGATTTCCTTTTAGAAGTATATAATTCATGTGCAAATATCATCAGAGGTATTATTTTTACTGTCAGTTACCTTTACCCTTGGCAGATTTAAGGCACTTAACAGGTAACAGTTTTACTTGGAAAAATGCTAACATATGGTGTACAATTTAACTAGATGCATTTGAGCACACACACACACACACACACACACACACACACAATAATTCTTGTGAAACTGTGAAACTGAAAACAAATTTGATTTGTGCCATTTTATCTAGAAAGAGAAAATACAAAACCCATTTATTTGCTAAGAAAGAATTGCTATGAATTCACAATAATAAACTTTAAAAAAATAATTAAATAAAATATTTAAATCTGAATAAGAAACACCAGTTGTTTTTTTTCTACATTGTAAACTCTTAAAATAAATTCTCTTTACATAAGGTCTAGAATGTTGCAATGCAGAACCAAGTCACATAACAAAATTTATATGTATTTGTGTATTGAAAGTCAGTAAACCAGCTGTGTGAAACTGGAATTTCAATATTCAACTGTTGCTACCTAAGAGGATATAAGCTTCCTACTGTTGGTGTGAATTTTACTTATAAGGAAAAGAAGGAAGCAGTTTTTCACTGCATTTTCTTTTTCAGATCCTGTCAGTAAACCTAGTTCAAATATGGTCCAAGCTAAGACAAATATTTTAGTATTGGAGGGGTTGTGATGGCTTCAAGTCCAAAGATCTTTTTTTTTCCCCTGGTTTTTCAAGACAGGGTTTCTCTGTTGTAACTCTGGCTGTCCTGGAACTCACTCTGAAGATTAGGTTGCCTGATATTTAAACTATGTCTTATGGACAGAACATGGATTTCAGAATTTATTCTAGAAGGTGAGTAGAGTGTCTAACAACTGTGAGGAGGAAAAGACTTTGGCATGCAAACAAAAAAGGAAGTGAAAGAAAGACAAGAACTACAAAGGAAAGAGAATGAGTGTGTGTGGCAGGGGCGGGCACAGAGATCTAAGATCTGGTGGAAGGATAGTAACACATTTTAAAGCAGCTGTAACAGAAGGGCTTTCTGTAGGTCTAAAAAAAAGCGGTGGAAGCAGAGAAGAGGCAGAAGAAAGGAGAAAGAGGAATGACAAGGATGGAGAGAGAGAATGAATAAGTGAGTGTTTGCATGAAAGACAAAGGAATCACTGGGTACAAACTTTTATAAGATATTGGAAAATTTTTTATCTTATTCCTAAATCCATCGTAACTGTACATTAAACTAGTAGGAAATAATGGAACCTCTCACATGTCATACTGATGGTATTGTAAGCTGCACATCTATCTTTGAGAAAATGCTAGGAAATATGTTGTATAGGGTGACACATGCATGACTTATAATTCAGGATTTCATATATATACATATATGTATATATGTGTGTGTGTGTACATGCATAATAGAAATATAAAAGATATGTCTATGATGTTAATCTTTTCCACGTATTCTTGCATTAATTATATCTATTTCTGACTATGGAAGTGACTAGTTGCTTCAAATTCTAGCCATCTTGTTTTCCTTGCTAAAAATTTGATTATAACCCAGAATTATGAGCTAAAATAAGATTACTTGCGAATATTACATACATATTTCCTAAGCAACAAATATCTGAAAGTGTCTTTCAGACATTTCTAATGGAGCTAGAATAATAAATACAATAATACTGAATGTAAATAATACTAGACTTAAGTATGAATATAATTTTATTTTTTTTAGATTGTAAGAAGAAACTAATTTATAGCTACCCTAAAGCATGTAGGAAATATTTGTGTACTTGGCTATACAATAGAAGATCAAACAGAAAGGCTCATGTGTCAATAGAAACCAATGTTCCTTAAGAACAATCTTGATCTTAATGGGGAAATAATACTGACAGCAGTAGACTCTTAAAAACTCCCTTCTTTTCCCAACAAACTTCACCAACATGTGCCTGGTGATTGAGTTTCTTCGTGTCTGATTCATTAAACCTTGATTTATCGCTCAATTATTTAGATGAATGTCTTTTTCACTTGCTGAAAACTGATTATAAGACCAATTAATTGGTCTCTAAGTATTTATTGTCTTGATGCTAATATCCTGAGAAGTTGAGACATTTTAACACTTAAATTCAGTTCACTGCTTTGGCTTGGAATTCTCTTTGCTTTTTTTTTCCTGGTTGCTTTATAGCATGTTCTGCATTTGCCTTAACCCCAAACTTGCCCCAACTTTTCATATATATATATATATATATATATATATACACACACACACACACACACATATACATATACACAGCATTTGTACCTGTGAATTTGTGTGACTATGACTCATTTAATGTTTTTACAACCAAGGTATAGTCAACAGCTATATTTTGAAGATTTTTTTAAGGTAAGACAAATGGTATTATAAAAGTCACATAGTAAAAGGGTGTGCTTAGGTTACCTATATCAAGAAAGATGTTCGCTTTAGTATGTGTCATTAACTCAAAGGTCAGATCAAGATGGTTGAGTAGAAACTTGGCTGAATTACTTGAACAAGGTGTTTTCTTCTTTTTTTTTAATAACCTGAGTTTTGCCAATTTCACTAGTCATTTGGGAAAAAAAATGGTGCCATTGAACCACTGCTGCGACCAATCGTCTATCACATGGCTGGCTGAGGCCCCAAGGGGGGATGAAACAGAGGCTGAAGAAGAGTCAGAACAACAACAAAACCCTTTTCCTAGTAGTTATCACATAAACACAGGGGACACCCGGACAGAACTCGAAGCCAGGGGTGCCGTCGCTCCTACGAAAAACTGGGCTATGAGGTTGTTTAGCCAGTGAGCTGTTTTGTGAAAGGGATGCAGAAGGATTTGAAGCAGTGACTCAGAAAACCTCTTGAACCCTGGAGGCAGAGCTTCATGGGCCATTCTGGTGAAAGCTTGGGACACAGGCGTGTGGATTAAATGAGGAACCCAGTTCATGAAGTCTCGAGGAGAAACAAGGACCCTATCAGAAGCTGAGCTGTTGGCTATTGTGATACTTCAGCCAAGCATCTCACTGGATTCTGACTCTACGCTGGGAGTTTCAGCTGGTTTGAAGGTGATGGACCAGCTTGTTTGTCAAAGGAAATTTTAAGAGAGAATGGTTTTCCGGCTAGTGCTAAAGAAGTGGCTATGATTTATGGGTTCAGCACAGCATATATATGAAATCCACCATAATATACACAAAATACACACATATATATACACACACACATATATGTATATATGTGCTCATACATGTGCATTTGTGTGTATGAACCAACAAGTAAAGAAAAAGAGGCATGAATTTGAAAGAGAGAAATGAGTGGGTGCGACTGTTTAGAGGAAGAAACGGAAGCCAGAAATGATGTAATGATAATTCAATATCAAAAATTAAAGCAAAAGTATAAATTTACAACCAGATGTGTTTAATTTTTATTCTCTAAAATCTGCTATCGCTTCACTTACTTATTTCAAATCACACCATTACATCGCACACTCCTGTTTAAGTAAAGGTCGAAAGTTTGGCTTAATTTTAACTTCTTTGTCTGTGATATTGCCAAATGGGATGCACTCGGAGAAAACATTTTTCCTTCTGAACATAATGTCTCTATAGTCTATGATATTTCTTCCCAATACTAGATTAAATTTCCTAGATCACTGCCTTGATTACATAAATCTATTCATTCAAGTATGAAATCACCATAGTTCTATTCAATATAAAGATTTTATTTACATAGCAACAGAAGTCAACTGCAGACTCTCAACTTGCCTGGCCTACGTGACTCCTGTTCTACTCACAAATCCTGGAACTCCTGGGACCACAGCAAATGTAGGAGCCAGGCCTGGCCCATCCAGATATTAATTCTGCCTAAATGTCATACATTTTGCTAGTATTTTTTTTTCTCTTTCAGAGATGCTATGAGTACATAATAAAGTGACATGTAATATTTTCCGATTTTCCTTAGTAGAAATGCAACTTGCCTTTTAAATCTATTCTATTACAAATATGTCTTTTTTGTTTATTTATTCATAATTATTGGTTATTCATAACCAATATGATTATATATTATAATCAATCAAGCCAAAAATTTGCTTATTCATAATCCACTTAGTCTTATTACTAATGTTACTTAGAACTATTGTGTGTCTCCCACAGGGTAGATCTGAGGGATAGGGGAGATGGTCGGAGCTGCGAGGAGTGGAGGGTTGGGAGGAAAGGAGTTGGGATATAGTATATGAGAGAAGAAAAAATTTAAAAACAATAAAGAAAAATACATTTTCACTCTTAAAAATATTGTGTGTCAAATATAATTGTTAATACGTGTATGTACATATATGTTTGCATGCTCAGGTATATTTGGCGATCAGAGGTAATTTTTTTTTATTATTCAGTGAATCTCATTATTCAGTGAATCTCATTCATTTGGCTAGACTACCCTATCAATGAGCTCTAGGGGTGCCTTTGTTTCTGATATCCCCATGTTGGAGATACTTGGATGTTTGGGACCCAATCCCAGCTTCTTAGGCTTATGCTAAAAGTATCTTACTAATTGAATCATGTTCCTAGATCAGGTTTCAGACTCACACAGAAAGTTTAAGGAATATTCATTAATTAATTAAGAAATATATTAACTTTATACCAAGAAAATTCAACTCTTTAGTCACTGAAAGTGTTAACTACAACCACAGTCAAATGTGTGGTTATAGAGGGTGCACAGACAGAGTCATAGATGAGATAGATTACCAAGCCAGGTGGTTTTGGCAAGGGTGGAAAGAAGTATGAAATTTAACAGATTATGAATAGGAATGTAAAATAATGAAAATAGAATTAAAAAAAAGATCTGGGACTCACACACAGTTCTACTATGAGACAAAACCACTGAGTGTTTACCATTTGCCCAAGAATGAAACAAGTATTTGTTCATACAAAGATATGCACTTGGAAATACAAAAGCCTTGTTTTCAGCGACTAGAAACGATAAACAATTCACTGACTGTTGACATGTGAATGCAGATGAATGACATATCCACACAGAAAACAATAGTACAAAAGGAGTTATAGCCATATGCAACAATAGATGAATTTTAGCTATCTGAATGGAAGAAACACGAATTAAAATTATATGCTATGTAATTCCCCTTATCTCTTTATATACAGGAAATACATTAATATAAAAAAATTTTATGAAGTACATCAGTCATAGTGTGGGAATGGAAGGAAAGACAGGGAGAAGCAGGATTAAACTCAAAGCACAGGGGTATTTTTGAAAGCCGTATATATGTTCATTGTCTTCACAGTGGTGATAATTTCCTAATTCTGTGTTGGGTGTGTGTATGAATCTATGCATGTGTGCGATGTATATCTATCATATTTTATACTTTAAACCTGTCATTTATTTCATATCATTACCCCTTCCTGAAGCTATTTTTGAGGAAAATAGAGTTAAGAACCATTGTACATTTCCTACCACAATTCTCAAAGGAGCTGCCATTCTTTTCAGTGGCAGATGCTCTTAGAGACCATTATCTAGGTCCTTGACTGAATGTTGCTACTGGAGTACCGTATCTCTTACGATTGGCCAGCTGATCACGCAGATAAACATACATGTGAACTGAGGTGTATTCACTCATAGTGGTAAATATTTGTGTAAATGATACCGGGTGTTGATCTTAAACTAAAGATAAAATGTTTTGATGGCTCTAACTCTAACTAATAACCATATGGGTCATTCTCTTCTCCTCCAGTTTATTTGTAGATTCCCACCCCAACTGTGAAAAACCAGTTTCTCACCATCTGGCATCCATTTGCATAATGATTTGTTTCTGCTATACATGTGTAGTGGTCTCAGAATTTTTAGCACACACTTTGTAGAGGAACAGTTTTATCATCAAGAGCACATACTTATCAACAGGTCGTGTTGCATTCTGTCATCCGAATAACTCGCTTACAAATGAACTTAAGTTGATTCGACTTCACCCCACCTCTTGTATAATAAATACAATGTAAGTATAAAAAATACAATGTGAATAAATACAACTGCAAAATGTAAATGTATAACGAGATAGTAGCAAGGTACGACCTCCCTAGATACATTGTGTCCTAATCAACCCTCTATCTCAATAAGTGAGTTTATCAGTGGTCATCTAGCTCAATAGTTACTACTTTTCCAAAATGACCTCTGACCAGGACCAGACAATTGGTAGACATTTAGGATTTGGATTTATTCACTTAGCAGTATGCATTGAGGGTTTCTATATGTCATTTTATGTCCTGAACGTCGAACGGTCTATACCTACAAATATCTATGCCACAATTTCGCTTCTTAACTAGCCACTGAAGACATCATGTTTGTTTGCCTTCTTACAAATTGTGGATAGAACTGCTGTAAATATATACATTTGCATCTGTTGCGCAAATGTTTAGGAACACGTTTTTGGTTTTGAGGTAAGATTATGTCTTGTATTCACTGTCCAAAAGGCCTTTGCCTTTCTGAATTGTTCAAGCACTCCAGCGTGCTCACTTATTTCAACACCCTCTGATTTAGCACTTCCTTTTTATGAATACTCTCTGCCTAGCCTTATAAATTCCTTTTATCTCTAAACGAAGAGTCCCATAGTCCTTGATGCTGCCCTTTATCTGTTTCATACCCTGGACACTGCATTAAGCTTATCAGACAGTACAAGCACTAGAGGTGAGTAAGTTATATCTTTCCATCTGAAGAATTATGGCGACTTTTACAGTGTTCTTTATCTTGAAAGGTTAACTATTTCATATATTCTGTCTGGTTCTTTTGTTATTTGAGTTGGAGTGAAACATATTTGTTCTGATGCTGTTTTTACACTTTTTACTTTATCTTTCTTTAGTTTGCTTTGTCTCCTAAATTTTATTTACTTTTATTTTTTAAAGGTAAAAATATATTAAAAACTAGAATTACATATTGGGGCCTCAGGTTGATTGAATAAAAATGGGGGAATTGGTTGGAGCATGAAGGTGGGGGTACATCTGAGGGGGGAGGGGAGATGGGGGGATGGGAAGAGTGAGGGACAGGAGGAGGAGTGTCAGGATGTATTATATGAGAGAATAAAAAAATTTAAAAAACAAGAGTTGGTAATGATATACATGTGATTACAGAAAAAAATCAGTTCTTTTTATTATATTTTTTAATTTCATACATGTATAGTGTATATCTTGATACTCACTGTTTGCTCCCCCTCTAATTTCTCAGGAAATACTCTCATAGCCCCTTTCTAACTTCGACAAATCTTCTCTCATGATAATTTCTCCATCTGTGACGTTCAATCAGTGCTGTCCATGTAAGGGTTAGGGCTATGCACTCGGGTGTTGAGATCATACTAATAGCCAGCATGCTAAATCTAGTGCTGTTAGCAGCAGAATCTAGGAGACGTTAGAAACAGACGTGCTTATTTACCGACAGGACGAGACTTTAACATCTGACTGAGCAACGGATGAGGAGATGATGTTGGCTGCTAACAGTAAAGACGAGTTTAACACAAAATGCAAACAAAACTGAGAAAATGTATGGCGAACTTTACTAATACCTATAAAGGAGACAATGATATCTAAATATCAGTTAATAAAACACCTCATTGAAAGTCTGGGATGGTTAACCAAGACCAAAGCAAGGAAGCGCTAACCATAGACCGCGCAGCATCTCTGACACATTAGAAATAGAAAATTATGATCATCTTGAAAGAACAACATAAGAATATTTTAAATCAAAATGTTACACGCGGTCGAGGCCACCGAACTGCACCGGACACTTCCAAACTCAGAGCCCCACACGATGGATCTACGTCCTTGAACAACCGTGCGGAAAATAATCATTCATTACCTTTTAAAACGCGCTGTGGTTCAAGTGGAGCGCTGTTTTCACTCTGAACTGGAGATCACAGAAGTTGGTCAAAAATTTTAAATTCACTGTGTCGCACATCAAAGCAAAAGGCTGTGCCAAGGGAACTTGGAAAGAAGGGAGAAGGGGGGTGACACGGAGACGATTGGGGTGGAGGTTGGGGGTAACCAGGGCGCATGCTATACTTGCGTATACTAGTCAGAGAACACACGTAATCGAAAATAAAACACACTTAAAGACATTTTTCAAGTTACCATCACAAAATAATCTAGCAATCTATTAGCAATAGATTATCACTAATAGCAAGATATTAGCGACCTATTACACTGCAATTTGAAGAAAATAGAAAACATACTAATTAAAATGCATCTGGAACTTTAATCAAAGGAACCCATGAACAAGACCTTACTGTAATAACAATGGCTAAAAAACAGATGTTTCATAGGTTTTTTTGTCTCTGATCACATCATGTTTAGTTAGAAATTATATTGTTATAATATTAAGGCTCTCCAGAATATTTTGAAATGATCAATTGATTTTAGAAGAAATCAGAAATTAGGAAGTATATGTTTTAATTTTTAATTTATTTCTCTTCTTTCATATAATACATATCAACACCCCTCTTACCCTCCCTCCATTTCTCCAAGCTCTTCCCCAATCCTCTGTCTCCTCCTGTTACATATGGTCGCCAACCCCACCCACTCATTCCCCTCTACCCCCTACTCCCTGCTTCTCCCCATAGAAGAGAGCAGTCCTCCCAGGATCACCACTCAAACACAGCACAACAAATGGAACAGGGCCAGGCACCAGTCCCCACATCCAGGATGCTGGACCAGGCAACCCAGCTGGAGGAAATGGGTCCCGAGGGCAGGCAAAGGCGTCAGAGAATGCTCACATATACTCTAGCCTGCAGGCTCTCTGCAGGAACCCCAAGCCACGCAACCACATAACATTATCTAGGGGACCCTTCAGGTTCCCTGTCTTCTGCTTCAGGCTCTGAGGGACCCCAAGAGCTCCGGTCCATTGACTTAGCTGGGCCTGCTCTCCTGATGACTCCAACCCCTCTGGTTCCTGAAATGCCTCCTCCCTCTCTTCTGCAAGTTTTTACAAGCTCTGCATGATGCTTGGCTCTGGGCCTCTGCATCTGTTCCCATCAGCTGCTGGCAGAAGGCTCTCTAATGGAGACTGGACTAGGTACTGATCTATGAGGAGAACAGATATCATTAGAAAATATTTTTAATGAATAATAAAGCAGTTACTTTCCCAGAATATAGCAAAAAATCTAAATTTGAGCTTATTAGGAAATGACTTTTAATGGTTATTCTATTTACGGACCGATCATGTGACATTTGGTACTTTAGAAAAATTGAAAAGTTACTTGAAAAACATAATTTATAATGACTTATTTGAGAATAAATAAAAAACTTCTCAGACTTTATTTTAAATGTATTCATCTCATGGTTTAGAGCATGTAGCCAAAGAAATCTGTATCAACCTGTGCTTCACAAATGCAGTCTGTCAAAGTTCAAGATGTTAAAGAACTATCAGTCTTGTATAACCACAGAAAGTGTAAGCATACACATGATTATGTAAGGAGTTTAACGTTTATTTTTAATGAATAAAATATTTTATGCAACAATTTTGCATACATGCATAAAAATTGTTTGAAAAATAAATACACGATTCTGTAATGAGGCTGAATAGTCCCAAAAGCAAATTATAGCCAAAGAAAATTCAATTTCTGCTGGCTTTACTGCAATTTCTCATTAGAAAAAAAAATGAACATTCAAACGGCAAACCTCCTCTCTGTCTGTTTTCTCTGCCTCTCTCAGCTCATTCTTTCCCTCATACAAAGACTCACGTGTTGTAGTACACTGTTGCTGGGGTGGCTCACCGATAGAGAGGCATATTTCATTGGTGAAAGGCCTGCCAGACCTCAGCAGAGGGAACCACCGTCGTGGCCAGTGCCAGACTCACAGTGGAGCCCAGAGCTGTGCGTTCAGGTGTTTTTAATTCTTTCACAACTCTTCAGGCATTCTATTGACAGTGCATGCAGATCATTAGCAATCAAACATCCCCCACAGAAACCCAACACCTGCAGACAGCACAAAACGCCCCAGACAGCCCCTCACCCAACAGTCAAAAAACCAATTATTTTAAACACAACTAAAATTAAACTTCTACAACACTCGTGAACTTCAGGCACAGAGCCCAGAGACTCTTGAGCTGGAAAGGACTTGAATGCCTTATCCGTGAGGACTAGCTCTCTTGGTACCAGAAGATGCCTTGTAAGCTACAAAAGGAGGGAGGCGACCAACAGTCCTACCCTGTTTTGACACCTATGAACCATGTTAATAAGCAGCGTGTAACAACAGCCATGAGGATGCAGTAGTGGCAAACCTTGAAAGTAACCAACTGGACCTAAGACCCACTCCACAAGAGGAAAGTCTAGCCAGCAACATGGGGCTGTTGAAGTGATGGATCTCGGAGCAGAATCTCCAGCCGAATCTGCATAATCCCTGAGTACGTTCTATTATTTGTCCTTATGCACAAAGTACACAAAGGTAAGTATAGTCCTCAGTCTTCATCAATGAAATTTCTCTTGGCAACAGATGGAGACCGTTACAGAAAACCAGAACCAATCAAAAACTGAGTTGTCCCAACTGGTACTTCAACAATCCAGCTCCTGCACCTAAGGGTCACCTTGAAAAGGGGCCAGAAAGGTTTTTTTTATATATACTTTTTTATTTTCTTCTAATTTTTTGACCTCCCTCCTTCCCTACATCCACTCTTCCCAGATTCCCCATTTCCCCACTCCCTCGGATCTATACCACCACCACCCGCCAGCCCTGAGCTCTGCATGATGTGTGGCTCTGGGTGTCTACATATGCTTCCGTCAGCTGTTGGAGGGCATCTCTCTGATGACCTATGAGCAGAGCATGACGTCATTAGAAACCATCTCCAGGTTATCCAGTCTCTAGTTCCTAGCCTGCCCTGCAGTTTCAGGCACGGGTTCCCCCCATTGGCATAGGGCTTTGCCTTCCCATTTTCCCAGAGGTTCCTACAGGGAGGGTAGTCCATAGGTTGGAGTTTTAGTGGCTGGGACGGTGTACCAGTCCCATCACTGGAAGACTTGCTTGGCCACAGGAGATGGCCTGTTCAGACTTCCTATCCCTGATTGCTAGAGGTTCTTGCTAAGGTCTCCCTCATAGATTCCAGTGAGTTTCCATTGCACTATGTCTCCCAATCAATCCCTAATTGTCCCCCAATTTCTGTAATTTCTCCATATATTCTCTCCATCCAACCCTCTCTGTCCCCTGATACCCTCGGCTCCAGTTCCTGTCCTTCCCCTGCCCACCTGCACCACCTGTTAAATTTCCACTTTACCAGATAAATCCCTGAGTTCCCCTCTGGCCCTCCTTGTGTCATAGTTTCTCCGGGTCTTGGCTATTAGTACCTTTCTCTTTGGCTTAACAGTTAATATCCACACATGGGTGAGTACTTGCCGTGTTTGTCTTTCTGGGACTGGGTGACCTCACTCAGGATGATTTTTTTCTAGTTCCATGCATCTGCCCGCAAAACTCATGATGCCATTTTTTTTTAATAGCTGAGGAGTATTCCATTGTGTAAATGCCACAATTTCTTTATCTATTCTTCACTTGAAGGGAATCTAGGTTGTTCCCAATTTCTGAAAGGTTACTTTTTCTGTTTTTGAATTTGTATACTCAGCGAACATCCCATAGTGATGTTTTAATAAAATACTAATTGCATCTTGGATAATACAATAATTATCCTGAATGCCTGCGGAGCTTCACCCCACAGATAGCACGTTGAATATCTAAGCGGAAAGGAATAATCCATCAGATGATAAACATACCGGGACAAACACTGAAAGTGGTTTTTACTATGGACTTTAGATTACAACTGCATGTCTATAGACACACAATAAAAAACAATATGGCGCAACCCTTCTCAAGGAAGGATAATGAAGGCAATTAGTTTGGGGCCATAATCAACTTACTGATATTGCATGCTATTTGCTGATTCAGAAAAAAAAGTTTCTAAATGCATACATATTTAAGATATTTGCTTTTATTATTAAATACAACTCTACTTTCACAAACTAAAGAGTTTTTTTTTTTTTGAATAACATAATTAAGCTAACTAGTGCTTCAAAATCTCATTGGGCAATGTAGTTACAAAACAGCATTGACATGTATTTATCCGCGGTTCTTTATGTATAATTTACACTTTGTTGAACACAGATTACACAGCTACTGAATTCTTTATGCTATGCTCAGAGAAATGAGAAGGTACCCTAAGGAGGTTTTATGAACTGTGAATATTGAATAGGAAACATAGCTCACTTCAGTAAAAAGATACTTTCCTTTAAGCTTACACGTACATTGACAAATGAATTTATTATAATCTCTTCAGAATAACCAACAGCATGCTTTATTTTCCCATTGCTTACTTATCTGTATTCGGCCTCAGTCACAGATACACTCATTTTAATGCTTATTTTCGTGACCAAGACATTTTACTATTCCCTCTTAGGGAGATACTTCTTAACCTAACTATCTAGAGATTAGCATGACAGTCTAAACAGGCTTTTGTAACCTCTACAGGTATTGCTTCCTCTCTTACATGTATCTGATTACGTAACTGGAATTTGACTAATATGCTCGTAAACACATGTGAATCTGATTTTCTCCCAACTCCCATCGGACTCTCCTAAACACATGAGCAACTGGATACCAGCCACTGAGTCAAAACCCTGATGTCGTCAAAGTCACTATCTTGTCACGCTAAGGCACAAGGGAAAACCCCCAAGAAGCAGCATGGTGCGTAGCAAGCAACATGCTCTTCTTACTCTTCATCATATGCACATACAAGCCCCATAAAGATGTACACAGGTCCAGCCTGCACAACATGGTACAGCCTAAGCTGCCATTCTGGAAACGCTATCAGAAACCCCAAGAAACAACTGTGCAGACTCCAATAAAATTTCCAAGTGAATATTATAGTATCCCTCAAGCTTAACTTGTGGCTTGGGTCTTTGTGTGTCGATATATAAAACGTACAGTGGCTGGTAAAGGGGAGCGTTCAAGGTAGATTTACAATAACAGTGAATCTTAAAAATCACTTGCGTACTTAATGAATTCTGCGAACACTAAGAGGAATTTCCAATATGGGCTGGAATATAGCTTACGTCCACTCGACACAAGGTAGAGTCATTTGGGAAACCAGAGTCTCGGTTAAGAAAATGTCTTTACCAGGTTTGTCCATGGTCAAGCCTGGTTGACGATTAATGAGGGAAGGCTAACATGAGAGTCAGCAGTGTGCCGTGCTCTCCCACGCCCTCTGCCTCAGCTCTGGTCCCCGGGTTCTTGCCTTGAGTCTCCTCAGTGAAGGGCAGCGATCCAAGAGTTGTAAGCTGGGATAAACCTTTATCCCCTTTGCTTTCGGACCTGGTGTTTTAGCACAGCGATAGAAATCCTAAGAAGAATCTGTGTCTCTTTGAACTTTAAATCTAAAACCAGGACAAGTAGAACTTTTTGTAGTCAACAAATTGAGAGATCTAACATAAACTTAAAGACATTTATAAGTATCCCATGTTACATTCTTCTCAGGTTTTAGCATTAAGAACTAAACAACACTCAATAGTAATTAGCATCCTAACTTCAGGATCAGGAAGGCTCTTGATATGTTAAACGTTTGTGTAACGATCAGCGTGCCAGGAAAATTCTACCTTAAAGTTATACGTGATGTTTTACTAGTATTCGTTTTCAAAGATTTTATGCAGAAGTTGTACTTACTCGAATAATTTGAGATGTGGTTCTTTCCCACTGAACACCTTGACCGTGTTGAATTATAACTGACCCAACTGAGAAAATTCCCTCCTCACAGTCATCCGAAGTTTCAAGTTTACAAGAAATAAATTCTTCTGAGATCTAAAGTATTTTAAGGAGAAAGTGAGAAAGGTAATCACGCAGACAAATGTCCACCGGGAAAGTCTCATTGCTTACAGGTTCAATATTTAATCTCTCATAGAAAGAAAAACGGAGCATAATTCAAAACATTTTGCCTTTTAAATCTCGGTAGCCCAGATCCCCTCTCTCTCAAATTCTCAATGTAGCTGTCTCACAGTAGCATTCTTCTTTCTTATATCTTATTTATGTTATTCATTTAAATAAAGGGATCTTTCATCACGCTTGACATCATGCTGAAATTTTTTCAAATAGGAATCAATCAAGTAGTATTCCTAAGAACAGAAATGAAGTAACGGGAGAGTTATCAGGTATTTCAAAGGCTAAAGTTGAGGCCTTGGGGAATAATAGGCTTAACACATCACAGTGATGAGACTGTCTAGAACCAGGACAGATCTGCCAAAGAAGGAGCTCTGCTGTATAAAATGCATTATGAGACTGAGAAACATTCAAAAAAGTCAGAAGGTACATTACCGCATAGTAGATAAGACCCGGCTTCGTACCACGAGGTGTCTGCATATCGTGACAGCGATCCAGAAACAGGGAGCTTATTAGGTAGGCAACAGGGCAAAACTGTCACTCCCGAGGTAATCCACTATGGTTCTCACCCTGCCATTTCAGAGCGTGTCCAAAATGGTTCATTATCCCCTGCCGCCAGCTGGAAAGCAGGGATTCAAACGCGTTAGCCTCTGTAGAATATTGCACATCAAAATCATATACATTATATATATATATATATATATATATATATATATATATATATATATATAGTGGTTTTCTATCTTTTTGAATGGTGTTATCACAATAAGATAAAATTATGCTGGATGATTTTGAACACCAAAGCAATTACATTACATATTACTTTGTTTAACATACTGAATTTAATATATGGAACACAGGCATATCTAAACCCAAAAGACTGATTTCAAATAATCCTTTTAGCCGATTGATGGTAGCACACACCTTTAATTCCAGCACTGGGGAGGCAGAGGCAGGCAGATCTCCGTGAGTTCGAGGCCAGCCTGGTCTACGGAGTGAGTTCCAGGACAGCTGGAGTTACAGAAGAGAAACCCTGTCTTGAAAAACAACAAAAACCTTGTAGCATTTGGTTTTAAATTTAGGAATAAATTATGGTAGCATAAATTATTTCTATGCATCTAGATTATTTAAATATCCTTCTTTAAATCTTTTCGTAACGTTATCCTTTTATCAGAAGGTTGCACCCTCAACTGGATCCTGAGCTTTTAGCCTAACTCAATAGGGTCAGAATTAGAATTTCAGTTCTCCAATTTTAAACCCAGAGGTTAAAGTACAACAGTGGATAGAATGTTTAAAAGGGTTTAAATAGAAAATTGAGGTTAAAGACCTCATTTTTCTTTATTAAAAGTGTTCCTCTAGCTCATCTGTTTGAAGCAGGATGACCCTTAATTACAGAGATTAACCTATTAGAACACAAACTCACTCTGCGAAACTGATTAACTCCCCCCAACAGATTAAACCTGGGAGGGAGAGCAAGAAAGGTAATGAATATCACGCTGAGTATTTACAGTTGAAGCTCCACTCTTCTCTCCAATAAACACAGAGAATACATATGTATCTCCCACACAAAAGGAACCTTGAATCCAGTCAACCATTACTCACTGTGAGTGTATACCTCCATAAACAAGAAGAGAACATTTTACTACCGAAGTGGGGATGGCGCCTCACCTTCTGAGGTCAATCCTTGGGGTTGTCTCCCTTTCCTTTCGGTGTTAATCACGTTTCTGGTCATTGTAATCAAACACCTGATAGAAGCCAGTGAAGGGAGAAAAGATTCGTTTTGGCTTTGTGGGGAAGACACGGTTTCGTACCATGAGGCGTCTGCATATCGCGACAGGGATCTAGAATCAGGGAGCTTATTAGGTAGGCAACAGGGCAAAACTGTCACTCCCAAGGTAATCCACTATGGTTCTCAACCTGCCATTCCAGAGCGTGTCCAAAATGGCTCATTTTCCCCTGCCGCCAGCTGGAAAGCAGGGATTCCAGTGTGTTAGCCTCTGTAGAATATTGCACATGGAAACCTTAACCCTTTCTAGTACTTCTGGTCTTCCTGTTCCCATAAATTTCACTCACTCACTCTCTGACATTACTTTTCTTTTAATCAGCACAAATTTGTTGTTCCGAGAATGTATTCCTTTCTGACATTTTATTTATGCATATCACGTCTGATCTCATCCATGTCATTTGTCTCCTCAGACATCCCTTTCCCGGGTCCCTTTCCTCTTACCCAAGGACATCTCTTCTGTTCTCCAGATTTTATTTTAAGTGTTTGGCTGTTCTCCTGCATGTACATCTGTGCACCACTTGATTACCTGCTGTAGGTGGAAGGCAGAATGGAGCCACGGATCCCCCCGGAACTGGAGTTACAGATGGTGTGTGAGCTAGTGGTGAGAATCAAACACAGACCTTCGACAAGAGCATCCTGTGCTCTTAATTGATGAGCCACGCCTTCAGCCCCAGTGATTGCTTTCATCCATGAGGAAGCCACTCTGAAATTCCTCATGTATTTAAATATATGTTATATGACACAGTCAACGCTTTCCTAAGTATTTATTCATGATAAATCATTTATACGCACAAAAGCACCTGTATGAGATGAATGACAGCAACTTTATTCAAAACTCCTCAAATATGGAAGATCTCAAGTGTCTATTCATTCTTGCATTTAGATAACTCATTCTCAGAATAATTATTTCCATATTTACGGTAACATCAGCTTTATTTGCTCCTAAAAGCATTACACAAAATGCATCGTGTCCCGCATCACTTTGGCTTGCGTGTGTACTTTGCTCCACAAGCTCATGCCTTGAATACTTTCCCCCGATCTGGTTACCTCGTTTTTAATTGGAAGGCTGTGTAAATTCAGGAGATGGTGCCTAGCTGCCTAAAGCTTGTCACTGAGGATGACTGAGACTAGGAGGGCTTGGGCCAAGTCTCATGCCATGTTCTGGAATCCTTGATCTATAACAGTGTGAAAACCTCTACCACAGCCTCCCAGTGACCTTCACTGAGCTCCTCACCCATGTCTTTACCGCGGTGGTGGAATATAACCCTTCAAGACCAGGAGCCAAGGTACATCTTCCCCAATTTAATTTGTTTCTGCAGGGCACTGTGGTAACAGAGAGACAAAGTCATATACAAGTCAATAACGTTTGAGATGACATAAAAAGGACTTTTCTTTACATGTACCTCTTTTCCAGAAACCTTTATGTACGTACGATTTGTTTATATCTATGCTTTTTTTTAAAAATGTCATTACATAAAAGCAGTTCCCTTCTTCCGTGTGTACTTTGAAAAGTTCTGTCTGAACATTTTGCTTTATAGAGATCTGAGTTGACACATTCTAATGTTTTAGCATAATGGTCATTGTCATGTTCTCTATTGCTCGCATACTCCGTGATATTGCTGGGAGCAATTCTTACGATTCCTTTTGTACAACTTTACCTGCATCTTGAAGTGTCCCCTTTGGTCTTCGGTGTTCCCCAGTATTTCTGTGGGAGAAGAGACTGTTTATCTGAACCTTGAATTACTACTCCACGGTTGTCTCCGAGTCACGAAATCTGTGCTTTTATACTGGCTGTCAATTTATGAAACAGTATTTATCATTTAAAAAAAAAATTCTCCTTCGCTTTCTTTCCTTCTTCCTTTTGTTATTTCGTTTATACATTGTCAGGCTCATGGGTCAGCCTCAAAGCAGTCTGACCTCGTTTTCTTTTCTTACTGTGTTCCCACTCTTCAAACTTTCCACTGAGTGAATTAAAATTTGATCAAATTCTTTATATATGATCATCTCAAAACTAGATACTAATTCTCACGCTATTGTCGATTTTATTCAAAATTTTTTTCTTTTATGCTTACTTCAAACATTAATTTTTTTTTACAATTTTTATCTATTCTATAATTATTTGTTTGAGCTTACATGTTGTTAGGTTTTTTTCTACCAAAGATTTAAACGTATTATTTTGCATTTCTCGTTGGATTCATTTTTCAAAGATTGTCTTTTATGTAGAATTGCACATTTAAGTATCTTGTTTCTCAACATTATTCTTTTCCTTTTTTGCTCTCTTTATTTTGTTGAAAGCTGAGATTCAAGTGTTGTGCCATATGTTGAAATGTCTCTCCAACCGGAAATCTTTTAATGTATGACCATGAGTTGAAATATTTAGTTATATTTCTGGGTAGAGGGATTGTGTGTGCCCTGGTGATTCTTAGTATGCCTTGTGCATCATCTTACAGCTAACACTACACTGTGTTTGATGAATAGGGTTATTTTGATAATGAGTCTCTGCTCAGTGTCTACTTCACCCTCGACTTTGAGTCTTTCCTTGATTTATTTCTCAATGTTAATTCAACATCAAGGGGGTGTATTCAATGATAGGGGACAGGTTCTGGATTTTTCTGAATAACCAGAGGCAGAGGTTGTCAATCTTGATCTTTTAGATTCAGCCTTCTCAGCCCGAGTTTGACTCCTTCGGGATGGTTTGTACTGCTTGTTTTCACTCTTTTTTTCCTCTCCTCCTCCATGGTCATACCGGTATTACATTTAAAATGAAGTTTAAAGTTTTGTTTCCCACTGAAGTGATATGGTTTCTACATAAACTATCCAGTTATCACTCTTGTTTGTTATGGTCCCTAAAGAATGACTTGAGAACCCCCTTAAGAAGCAGAGTATTGGACATGGAAGAATGGAGGGAGAGGTAAAGATCTAAAGTTATTTACTGCTTGGCTGATTGAACTGGCCTGTGGGATCCTCTTCCCAGGTAATGCCTGTTGGAGTTGGGGGTTTTGATCAACCAATAAGTGGGACAAAGGAAGTTTAGAGGGAAAGATCTGTGTGATCCCCTGGAGAAGTGGATGGAGAGGAAGGGAGGCTGCACTGGAGGACTGGATTTGGGGAAGCAGAGGGACAGGAGAAGATCTCCAGCCGGCCTGCCTGCTCCTCTGGTATGGCCTGTGGGTTCCCTGGGAGCTCCTGCTGGAATTGAGGTCTGGAATAAAGCACTGATTTTGTAGGGATTTAGGAGGGGAAATCTGTATAATAGTCTATTCAGGGGAGGGGTCACAGTAGGCAGTCTTTTGCAGAGCTGGGGATGAGACTGGGGAATGGACTTGGAGGAACTGAGGGACAGGTAAAGGTCTTCAGGGAGCCTACCTGCTTCCTAGTGGGAGTGGCCTACAGGTTCCCAGGGAATGTCAATAGTCAGCAGTATTGTGTGCATGCTGAACGTTGGTTAAAACAGTGGATTTTATAAATAACTGTATCTATGAAAGGTAATAGGAGTTGTTAACTCACAGGAACGGTAATGATTTCGCTCTGTGTCTATTTCAATTAAGCTGTATTCCTTAAGCTAATACAAAAAGAACTAATGAAGTTAAATGGGCTGTAGTCACATGTAACTTTAGTATGTTCCACATCTGGTGCGGTTTGGTACCTGACCTTACCAGGCATTAAAGCAATGAAGGATACACAGACAGGAAAATGCTCGGTTTACACGGACCGTGTGTGCTACGGTAGTGTGACTCCAACATCTTGGAACCACAGTGAGTTTTTTAATGTACAGCGTAGAGAGAGGTTTTAGCTAGTCCAGGCAGGAGGTCTGAATTTGAGCAGCTTCATGCTGGACCAGCTCTGTCATCCTAGCCTGACCTTGAGGGGAAACGTTGGATAATTTCTTATGAGTCATCAGTCCTTGATATGGACATGCCATGTCAACAACGCAGATCCACTCAGGAATCCATCCTCCTTCTACACATTCACGCAAGGTTTCCCAGGCACCCCGGTATTATGTATTTAAAACACAGACTGAATGCTGAAAGGGTAAAACAGACCATTAAATGCTCGTTATTGAAAATAGGAAAAAAACAATATTTCTCTATAATTAATATAAATTTCTATGGATTTGCCAGTTAAATAAAACTAAACACAATGTGACCCTTTGAAATCCACTTATCTTTTCACTCAGTACAATATTTTCAGAAGCACTCAGTTTGTGTATATTAATTATGATGATTTCTCCCGAGATTCCCTGATGTCCCATCTGTCACAAAACATGCTGGATTTGCTAATCTTTGTAAATTCAGCTGTATTAATAATCACAAAAAAAGGTCTAATACTGAAGGAATCAAGCATAGACCGAGTGGACTTTCTTATCCTGTTACTGGTTTTAGTAGAAATTCTTCTATTTTCCCTCCATTTAGAATGGTCTTTGCTATAAATTGTCTTTATTATGTTGGGATGTGTCCCTTGTGTCCTTAGTGTCTCCAGGACTTTAATGATGAGAAAATGTATTTTGGGGAAAGGGATTTTTTTATGTAGAGAGATAATGAGATGAACATTTGTTCTTTGTCTTTTAGCCTGTTTATGTTAGAGATTACGTTTACTAATTTACATATATTGAACCGTCCTTGCATTTCTTGGGTGAAGACAACTTGATCAAGGTAGAGAAATCTTTCTTGATATGTTCCTAAATTTGCAAGTGTGTTACCAAGCCTTTTTGTGTCTCTGTTTACGAGGCACAGTGGTCTGCCATTTTGTTGTTGTGTTGAGGTTTTACGTGGCTTGAGGATCAGCTTAGAAGTGGTTTCATAAAAAGAAATGGTTTTTCAATTTTCAATTTCAACATTGCTGAATAATTTGTGAAGTAAAATGTTGCAGAAGTTTAGTTTTAGTTGCATTTCAAATAATTGTTTTTGTGCACTGTTGGAAAAGGGGATGCGTAAGCCTTGGTATTTTGTATTGTCTGTGGGTGTTGGAGTTATGTGGGGGACGCTTGATTGGTAATGATCTGCACGTGCTATCAGTAGAACACTTGAGTCATTCTCAATATGTAACACCTGAGTTGGGAAGCTCGGCGTTCCACTGTTGAGTAGGGTGCTGGCCATGGCGGTGGTTCCCTCTGCTAAGGTCTGGAAGAGTTTACACGTATGAAATGCCTCCTTGTCATCCCTGACTGAGCCACACAGTAGGTATACAGCTATAGTACTGGCGTTAGTGGTTTTTGTTTGGTTTGGTTTCGATTCTGTAGAATGTGGCATTGAATCTACTAGTGCCTTCGGGACCCCTTTCCTCCTGCTGAGTTGTCTAGTCCACCCTTGATGCATGAATTAGTGCCAGGCCTTGTTCTGTCTTGTAGTCCCCTGTTTGAGGAGTAGCCCTGGTAGGACTGTTCTAATCTGGGGAGAAGTCAAGGGGGGAGGGGAGATGCAGGAGCTAGGAGGAGCACAGTGAAGGGAGCAGGTGTGTCAGATGTATTATATGAGAGAAAATTTTTTTTAAAGTTTAAAAAATTGTAAGGTACATAAATGTAGAGGAGCACTTGGGAGAAATTTGTATTTGGTTTCTGTGAAAACACAAAATGGCATTTGGATTAGGTTTGTGTTCCCAGCTGTAGTATCGTTGTTTAGGAGCTGGGTTTGGAATGCTTGATGCAGGTGGGCATAATTTGGTTAGGTGCAGTCATTCTGGCACCTGTAGCTTGTTTTGAGGATTGGGTGCTCATGGGTTTATGAGAATTTTTGGCTTAGGGAATTAAAGGTCTGAAGCCCCGAGAGTTAGGGTGGGCACTGGTTGATGGTTTGTTGGTTGGGTTGGCATCATTGGTGTGATAATTCCTAAAAGAGCAAAGGTTGGAGAGATTGAGTTTCCAGACCATGAGCTGAGATGCTAGTCTGACTCACTGTCAGCTAGTCCTTTTTAGGACAGCCTGAAAAGAGGCTGTGAAGATTTCTACCTTTCTCTCTTTCTATATCAAGGCCACTTGCAAAAGGAATGAAGATTTCTTTCTGTCTTTCCTTTCTCTATCTCTAAATTGAGGGTGAAAGATCGCAGCACACTGCTACAATGAGACATAATTACTATGGTAAGTCAGAGAAGGGAACTGACATTTTATGACTTCGGAAGTATTTCAAGAATTGGAGATTATAGATGTCCATCAACCAATGAGTAGATATGAAATTGTAGTGTGTGTAAAGAATGGAATTTATTCAGTTATACTAAATGAAATTATAAAATATGTACAAAAATGCAATGGACTTGGAAAAGTCATCTCACTGCGCAGATAAAGGCAGGAAAGTCAGAGAGGAGCCCTAGGAGGGAGGGGTGGGGAGGACAGGGTGTTAAGAAGTGGATGACAGAACATGAATGGTACACGATACGGAAGTAGAAGACAGAATACTCCAGGTGGGAAGGTTTGAGGGAGGGTGTGGGTAAGGGGATAGAGAAAAGGTCAGTAAAAAACCTAGGGCGTGAAAAATCTCTATGCAAAACTATGTTGTCAGTCGGTTAAAATCATTGTTTAGAATAAAAAAAAAAAAAGACAGTTTTAGACTGAGAAAAGCAAAACAAAGGAACAACAAGAATGACAAAAGGACAACCTGGTTTTCAGAATCAGAGCAGACTCTGGCAAAGGGAAGCATTTGCCTCTGCTCTTGTCAGCGTCAGTTGTTGAAAAACGTTCAGAAGGACAAATGATGTCCTGCAGTGTGTATCCACATTGGCGTGTACTTACTGATGTGAACTTACAAATGTAGGGCAAAATATTTCCCACAAACTCTATCATAGACAGATTATGGGAATAGGAGGAGGGAAAAGATTCTTGTATTAGACGTCATAGTATAATGTAACTTTTATATCCAGCCTTTGGAATCAAAATCCCAAGAATTTAAGGCTTAGTACATTTCATGATCAATGAGAGTCTGAATTTCACCATGGAACACTTCCCCTTCTCATGTTTTATTATTTTATGGAATAGAGATTAAACGAAATTAAACAGGGAAGTCAGGAAAGGGAAATGAAAGCAGAGAAAAGATTAAAAAAAAAAAGAGGAGGAAAGAAAGATGAGTTCAAGAACAAGACAACTGTTGGTTCGTTTTTAAAAGGATTGCCATATTTCTTCTGAGGTGTCTATAAAGAACTCCATAAAAGTCAAACTGTCTGGAGCCAAATCGGAATATGTCAGAGGACTTGGTGAACGTGAGGAAATGGAGATGCAGTTGTGAGCTAACAGAGAAGAAGATAGGTCAGAAGAAAGAGATGTCTTAAATTCATGCCGACTTAAGAGGAAAACGAAAAGCTTTAAACACCTTACTTCCTCCTGGCTTGCCTGTCTCACGACCACCCGCTGGCAATCACTGATTTTGGTCCTGTGAAGATAAGATGTCTCAGTACTTGTCAGGATTCATTCACGATTTTGTGTGTGTTGTTCTGCAGTTTGATCTCGTAAGCCCAGGTACCGTTTTGTTGGTGTTTTTCTCAACTCATTTCTCTAAGCTTCTTGGAACCACGGCTTGGTGCAAAGCATGGGATATTTTCAGCCACGATTCTGTCAACTCCTTTACCGTATTCCATTTTCTTCCTTTGGATTTTGATTTTATGATCGGGTCCATTTACATCATTTTAAATTGCTTTGTAGTTCGGAGAAGTTCTCTTTACATTCCTTCTGTTCTTGTGATCTCAATCTGCCCTTCAGTTTGCTGGGTTTCTTATGGAAATTTTCTTCAAACCCATTTCCTATTTCATGACTGCACAACACATTCCAAGGAAAATCATTTTTCATTTGTGGTAGAGCATGCTCGGATTCTAACTATCCCGTTCATTATTTCGTAGCATATACAACCCTGTATTTGTATTATGCATCTGTTCTAGAAGATTACCAACTTTTCCTCTCAGGCCCTTGATACAGAAATCATAGCTATGATTATTTTCATGGGTCATTATTCCAAAATCTATCCCATAGCTTAGTTTGTTTCTGATGCTGCCTTTAACTCTTAGAACTGTATTTTTTCTTGCTTGTCAACATGACCTTTATTAAAAGGCAGTTATGGTACACCAGGAAGTAAATTGGTCATGAGGTCTTTTGTGTAGAGTTTAAGTTAGAATTGTTTGGTTGGATATGGTTAAGTGTTATTATTTATTATTTATAATTTATTTTATTTATATTTATATATGTTTATATTTATATAATTTATAATAATTTCTTATTATTGTTATTGTTTATTGGTTTTCTGTTATGTGGTGGAAAGCAATCCTCAGATTAAGAGAAACACATAAAGCACAGAATTCTCCATGAATTACAGCACCATACCTACTAGAAATTTCTCAGGCTTTCGGCAATCGACAGTAGGCCACCAGCCACCTGTCAAAATCCCTTTTCAAAGTCTTGTGAGCTCTTTATGTCACAGTGGCATCTGCACCAGGTAAACTTACCTTGAATATGACTCTCTACCTTTGTTTGTCTTTGCAGATTGAGTGGGTACTCTGTGACCTCAAGGTAAAGATATAATCTGAGGAAATCATTGACTTTCAGTATATTCTGTGGATTTTTTTTTTGTAAGAACAGAACGAAAGACCTTGATTCTTTAATGTTGTCCTTTAGAGAGAGACCTGTAATATCTCAATGCTGAAGCAACTGATTTCATAAGAAGTAAAGCACCTTTCCAATACCCCACACATATACATGTGTGGGATTTGAAGGAAATAAAGGGTTTTAGTGAAGAGACGCCAGGTAACTTATGAAAAAAAGAACTTAATTTGGAGCCTGCTTATAGTTTCAGAGGATCCATCTGTGAGCATCATGGCAGCAAGCATGACAGGAGCCAGACAGGGCATGACGCTGAAGCAGATGCTTAGTGGTTACGTTTGATGAACATGCAGGATGCAGAGCAACACCTAGTCTGGAGTGGACACGGAAACCACAAAGCCTACCTCCAGTGACATACTTCTTCCTACAAGACCGACCACACCTCCTAATTCATCCCAAAATAATTCTACCAACTAGGGAGCAAGCATTCAATTATATAATCTTCCTTTTTAAAACTTGATAGGTCAACTAAAATTTCAACTGTTACATGAAATTCTCTTGATGAAAGGGTACTGAAAGGAAGAGTCTGTTAAAAGTCAATTAAAGTCCTAGTGATTAGAAAACTGGTAAACTGGATTATGAGGAAAATCAGAAAGACAATGACACAGGTCGATTTTCTGTATTCAAGTAATTTCTCTGAGCTTTGGTTTCTAAACCTGCCAATTATCACTTGGCTGTTTTGATGATACATTTTTGCCTGTCTGGAGATATTTTGCTTTTTATTGGGACAATCTTGCTTTGTAGCTCCAGTTGTATCTAGTTTTATCTTGTCTGTCTACTGCCTGAGAGACACGGTTTCCTTGTAATTTTGTTTGAGAGCCATTTAGCTTATTTGTTTCAGCAATATATAATTTTTATTATTCCCACAGTTGCCTCCTTCAACCTCTTCTCTGAAACACTCCTTTTGGGTGCGCTGATACGCGACCTCGTTTCTAGATTACCCTTTCTTGTGAGTATTAAACAGCACCCGCTGTTTGGTAAGTAAAGAATGGCGTGTTTTATTTTTACTGGAGAAAACTTTAATTTTTCTACAGTGATCAATAAAAACAATATACATTCCTTTAGGAAACATGTCCTTGGGTAGAGGAGGATAGATGCGTACATGAAACATGAAACTGTTGAGAAAGGAGAATCCGATAAACATTTACACACTAACTTGAGAGCACTTTGTAGCTCGTAGCTACGTTTCTCTAAATTAGGATTTGATATAGTGAGGCTCGTTGAGAGAATTTCTCCTGGATGGGTATTATTCAAGCTCCTTGCATTCCATCTGAAGTCTTAGATTATTGAGAATCATCTCGCTGTCAAAGTAAGTATTAACTAATTGGTTACAGGGGAATAGGAGGTGTGAAAAATATACAAGGTATTAGAGGTAATTTATTTTCTGAAAGCAGTTGTTGACAGCTTGGCATTACATCCAGTTAACACTTCTGGCGACTTTAAAAAAATGGTTCTCCCTGTCAGCGAGGACATGATGTCTTATGCTTTCACGAGACTTATGAACAGAAATTCCTTTCTGATTTTATTTCCGTGCATTTGAATTTAAAATGCAAACCACTGCTCACCATCTTTTGCCAGATGCTTTACCAACGTTTTGAACAGCTGCAATGTCTCCAGATACCCGTTTAACATTTTTGCCTTCCGAACTGACAATTATTCTCAATAATGTTTCAAGAGTCTCGTTGTTAAGTGAAGAAGATCATCCAACAAGAAAGTTGAAAATACGTGTCCTAAATAAACTCTGGAAAGAAGACTTTAATCAACATTGATGCACACTATAGTTATTGTTACAGAAAACGTTCTGCTTTCTCCAAATATTTGTTTTCTTGTAATTTCAACAGTTCGTATACCAGGTGGTAGTAGTTTTTCATTTTTGTACATAAATTCTGGAATATTGGGTGATTAAGTCAGCTGAAACTTAGTTTCGCAGGATGTTTTAGAAAGTTTTGTGCATATATATGCACTTTGTCCTGGGTACGCACGTGTATGTGCATGGAGGACCAGATTGAAGTTGAATTTCTTTTTACGTCATCTCTACCTTATACAGTGATTCTGGGTCTCTTGCTAAATCCAGAGTCCTTCAGGTTGGCGAGGCTAGGGAGCCAATTGCTCAGGATCCGGCCTCTGCTTCTTAAGTGCTGATATTACTGGCCATATGCCATGCCCATCCAGGCTTACTGTGAACGATTGGGAGGCATCTTAACTCTAATCCTCATACTGAAGCTTAGAGTTCCCGCCATGCTGGTCCATCTGGTCAGCTGTTGGAGAGTCCCAATTAGTACCCAATGATTTTACTACATTGTTCCCACAGCAACTACAGCAACCCAGTTCCTATTACCTGAAAGTGCTTAATAATACTGTTCTCTTTTAAATTAACGTAAAATTGAAATGCAGCAGTTTTTCCTCTTTAAAAAAAAAAAACAAATGGCATATAAAATATAAACTGGGACTTGAGGGATAAAAAGTAAGCAGTATTGTAGTATCTTAGAAATGCAAAAGTGGAAATCAGAGAGAAGATAACGAAGTTTATTGAAGAAATGATGTGTATATTAAAGGTTCAAGATTTTATAGGGCAATTAACTGAATCTTGCCACTGTGTTTTACCTGTTACCTGCTTTGTTAATACCTTGTAATTTCACAGTTCATGCTGTTTGCTTAGATTAATCTTGTTTAATTAACTATATGTGCTAAAGAGATATATGTATATAACCTAACATTTAAATGTATATATACATATATATATATAAAATTGTTCTTTCAGTAATATTGTGTCTAACAATTGAAGAGTCCCGGTGAACATTAGTATGGTCATAAAATCTGTTTCTAGCATGCTTGGGCTAAAACCCTGAAAGAAACAAGTCACCACGTATGTGGAATTGGGGATGTTCTTCACAAATTAGTTTTAACGATAAACTTGTGAAATTATCATATATTTCACAACATCATGAATGGTGGCTTCCTCTATGGGATCCCAGTTCTCAGAACCAATTTCACATTGGAAAGATTTGGAAGATGGGGAAAAAATTGGACCTGTATAGAAATTCTTTCTTTTTCGTTGTCTCTTAAATCATGTACAAGTTAGCAGCTTTGATAACATTTTCATTGTGTTGCATTGTACTTTAATACAACTGTAAATAATCTAAAAATCATTGAAGGGATGTTGGAGGGTATTCAGAGTGTAAGCTAATACCTTGTGATTTTATACAGTGGAGTGACTCTCTGCCCAAGTTTCCTTGAACTTTAATGGGAGGACGAAAGGACATACTTTTGCTTCAGTTGTCTGGGAAGTACCTCAGTATCCTGAAACAGCCATTTCAGCTGACTATAGAGACCCAGAGCAGGGAATATTTTGAACAATATAATATAGTATTGCCTTGACTGGAAATTATGGGAATAGCCCTTAACAAACCACTTCAGTGAGAAATAGCACATATGTTTTTAAACAAGAATTATCATTAGCACCTATTGTAAATGGTTTCCTTGCAACATATCCTTAATGTTTTTAAAATCTTCCTTGCGACTGGAACCCGGCTGTTTGAAGTATGCTCCTCAAATAATCGAGACTGCTAGGCTTGAGATTCAAATATCCTGCTACGTACTTCTAATATATTTAAATGTATAAAAATGTATCTCATGGCTTTCTGAGACTATCTTTTTATTTCCTGAATGTAAATGTTCTCATTATCCAAGATGGCCATGGGCATAGAGCAGAGCCAGGTTCTAGAAGAGCATTGTAAATGCTTTAATAATCTTGGGTATGGTTTGAGAATTTTAATGTTTTCTCTTAACTGTCATTCATGAAATTAACAAAAGAAAAAGAAAGAAGAGAAAGTCACAGGCGAAGGAAGGAGGCAAAACCCAGAAACCCACACTGGAGCTGCTGTCATCCAACAAGAGACGTTCTTTCAAATTATCTGAAGACATTTTAGAGAGGAGTGAAGAGACGGGAGTTTTGAAGTAGCATCTCTAAGGAAACTCTTGAATAAAAAAGAAAATTCAAAAAAAAGCCTAAGGGAAATAAAGTTTAAAATGACAGAATTTCCTACCCACTCTCCTTCTGCCGACTCTTTTGTCATAACTTGTAATAAATAGCTTTCTCTAACTGAGAATCTAATGAGTGCTAACAGAGCCCCAATGCATTTTTCGAGGGCTTAACAAGGAAGAACAAGACTGAAAACAACTTTAACCAAAATATAATCTGTAATACAACATACAAATATTCACATGTTCTGTAGTAGTAGTACATTCTCAGTAAGCTCCCAGAGGCATGTTGATATGTGTTTCAGCCTTTATTGTTTTTTATTTTTATTTATGTCCAATACCTTCAAACAAATATTCTTAATTATTTTCATACCCAAGACAGAGAATTTAGAGTAAAAGAACTAGACCCTCTCCAGGGGTGTTCATGTATTCTCTGAAGTAGAGGTTCCAAGAGATGATTTCTCATCAGAAGATGTATCAGCCTGTGGCCTCTCACTTCTAGGGCTGTGGTTACAGAGACCAAAAGCTGTTGTGTCCACCCTTGAAGAAGTTTCAGATTCCCATTGGAGGTGACCTTTTCTATAACAACAGGAGATTGTTAAAAAAAAAAAAAATCAGAGAACTAAGACACATCTCTTACTCTGAAGTCCATTTGAAAAGTGCACAAACTATATTTAATCATTGATTCATTAATATTTTCAGAGTTGTCATGTTTTATTTTAATATGTATAAAGCATGAAATCCGAATATTGACCGGAGATCATTCATTCAATCCAGTGTTAAACACACAGGCAACTTAGTGGTCTAGCTCATTTTATGTTGCTCTGTTAAAACACTGTGACTAAAAGCAACTTAGGAAGGAAAAGATCTATTTGGCCTAGATTTCCTGATCACAGTCCCATCATTGAGGGAAGAAATCAGGGCAGGAACTCAAGCCTGAAAGCAATTTCCATGGAGAATTGCTCTCTGCTGGCAATCTCAAGATAATGTGCAGCTACCTTCCATATACAGCCAGGATCACTTGTCCAAGCAACGGGGTTCCGCAGTGGGCTGGGCCCTGAATGTCAATCAGCAATCAAGACAACCATCCACAATTGTGCCCATAGAGTAATATGATCTGGGAAACTCTCACTTGAGATTCCATTTACAAGTGATTTCAGGTGGTGTCAACTTAACAAAGCTAAATAGGATATTTAACCCTTCCCCTCACCCACTGGTTCCATTTCAGTGGCTATCTCTCATGGTTCTGGATTCACATGCATAGGCTTTTAACTGGCTATGTTACATTTTATTGAATCCCTGAAACTAAGTGTTGTTTCCTTTTTGCTCACTTCCCTCCCCGGAGCATGGCTGAGCTATTGGCCACCAGCTCAGCCCCTAGGAAGGAAAGCACAGCGCATGGGTCAACACATCCTGGCAGGTCTCAGACTGGGAGGACTAAGAGTTGAGGAGAGCGAATCAGACTCTCTGGAGAGGCTGTCAGAGGAGCATCTCTCACACTATTAAAGCGAGGGTGGTTACATTTATAGGGTACAGGCAGGGGAGGGTCTTTGGTACCCAGGATTGGGATCCATTGGTTAAGGCAAGGATATTGGAGTAGCCCCATTTGCATGTGGAGCTCAAGTCTAAGCATCAAGGTCTTGCAAGGGCATCTTTTGCATGAGGGATGGTCCCACAGGGAAAAGAGGAAGACACCTTATCAGTAAATGGACTCATTCTTAGGCTTCCAGCTACAGCACAGATAAGCCTCATATCCTGTAAACATCAATAGGTAAATAATAATTTTCACTGTGCCTACTTTCTCCTAAGTAAACATAAACTAGTTATTTTCATTACTATTATGACACTAATTAATATTTAAAGTAGCTATTGACATATGTAATCACTACTAATACATTTGTTACTCTGGCAAGAGAGCATATGCTGTAGATATATACTAGTAGGCCCTTTACTTGTCTGAATGATACCAACAACCTTGGCACATAGTGGGTTTTCAATCGATGTAAACTAATTCCAGTTAATGTATTTTCAATCAATCATATATATATATATATATATATATATATAAATGTTTTGAAAGGAATAAGCAGAAATAAACAAATCTGCATAAGTGGAAATTCTTTCAGAAGAACAGGCATTTAAGTGTTTAATACATCACTAGTGAAAATAAAAGCATTTTATCTCAAGCTCATGTGGCCTCTGTCACACGCTACCCTTGAGAATTCATAGCTGGGTAAAACCCAGTTTTTGTCCTCAAGAAGCTCAAGCCTGGTGCAGGAGGATATACTATTAAACATACAGGCTGCAGTGACAGATTGCAAGCAGGTAAGTGCTACTGAAGTTGCACGCAGTTTAAATAGGAGCACAGCCTGAGCTGAAAGGGACTGGGGGAAATGTTATATCCAAACTCATAAAATAAGGCCCTGCATATTGAAGATATCAGAAATACAAGCTGGCAGCAAAATGTGTGATTTAGTCTCCTTAAAGCCTCTTTTTTATTGCCCAATAATGTTGGTGACAACAGCTCTCTGTTGAATGAAAGAGAAATAATTCACTCAGGAAATATTTCTCATCCAAGAGAGGCTGAGGACTGCTAGGGTCTTGACAAATGCCGTACTGGGAGACTTGCCAAGAGGTGTTTCTGTTGAGCAGCGCCTTCAAGAAGTAGGAGATATGTACACATCAAAACCAGGACAAGAGCGCATGCTGTCCTTCCAGAATTAGAACTCCTTAGAGGAGATGGCTCTTTGCTTCCCGGAGTGGATCTGTTCCTTTAGTCACCTCTGCTGTGACCGAGCCTGACAGCGGGCATACAGAATTATCACTAGAGACCTGAAGCAGCTGCATTATGTAAAGAATAAGGAAGATCGGTAGATGAAATAAATATTTTAATCGTTATTGTAATTTCCAGAATTAATTCTTTCTTGAAGACAAATTGGCCAATTTGCCGAAAGCTTGAAAGTTTGCTGAGTAATCTCATGTTTACTCGACTCCATTAGGAACTAAGAATATTCCTTAAACTCCTCTCTCTCTATATTGCTATATTGCTATCTCTATATTGCTCTACATTGCTGTTTTCGGTCCTCATCACCTAAGCTAATACTGTCAAATTTGTTCTTAATTTTTGCATTTTATTAACATTCACTTTTATTTTTGACGTTCAGGTTGTTTGGCTTTTCATTAAGTCACAATGCGAGGTGTTCGCCTCTTGTTAAGTAAGCATCTGACGGAATCTATTTTGCATAAGAAAGTGGTTTTCTAGAGTTGATAATTCGCTTTAAAAGATATATATATATATATATATATATATATATGTATATGAAAATATCCACCGTGTTATGTCACTCTTAATAACCACAAATTTCCCCAATGAGAAAAGAATCCGAATTGTGATCGCAGAGATTCCATGGGAACTTAGATCAATGTGTGGTGGGCACACTGCCATCAGGTGAATGAACACCCTTCACTGCCAGATAGTACTGTATACAGATAAGGACACAGGCTTGACAAAGTGAGGCTTCCAGGTTTCCCCTAGTTCCTTGCGCATCTAAATATGCCCTGCATAGCACTCCTGGATGCCTCTAGCCATATATTATTCTGCTGCCTCCCTCTGATGATATGTTTCTGTGATAAATCACTGCCGCACACTGCTGCTCTGATGAGCTGTTGCTTCGGTTCGCCATTGAAGCTGTCACAGGCTTGATGCATGAGGACGGCATACTGATGGCTGTTTACGCAAAAGATGCTGCTGCCTAGGGAACAAGGGGGTTAGGAGAAGATTCAACATAATTACCTGATAAAAGTCAACCTGCACACAGCAAGCTAGGAGAAGCATCCGCGGGTACGGTAAATCACGGCCCCTTAGTGTGTGGCCTTTCTGGTGCTACCGACACCGGTCTCCTTCTCCCAGCTGCAGATTGATCGATTATAAGAATTATTAGCAGAAGCAAATGCTTAAAGGGTGACGTTACATTTTACCTGAGACTCGGGGGTATAGATTCACTCTAAGAATCTGCATTTTTTTTTGAATAGCTTTTCAAAGTTGTTATATCTAGTACTGAAACTTTTATAATATCAAGAATAAACACAAAATACTACTTGTAGCACCCCTGACAAACTTTCCTGCAAAATTGTGTGCCCGATCTAAAATCGAGGAGTACTTCAGAGGTGTGCTAACTCCTTACAACGAGGCAGGGAAATGTCTAAGGAGACATCTTTAATCACAGTTGCTAGGGCAACATACAAACTTCTTTATTCAACTACAAATTAGCTACTTGGTCCTCATTCATTGCCTAACATTGTTGGAGCACAAGAACTAAGGGGGGAAATGTAATATTATCAAATTCTCAGGGAGCTGAAGGATTGCTTCTTTTCTTGCCTATGGCTCTATGCATTTGACCCTAACTAAACGTGTTAATCTGAGATGTACTCCATAAACATTTACCCCTTTACAATAGTAATATAATAGTAGTTTATAATAGATGGGAAGTATTAATCAACACAGCCAGGTGTATTTGATACCTTTCTGTTGCTATGGTAGAACACCGTTACCAAGGCTGTTTACAAAAGAAAGAGATCAGTGGGCCACTGTTCCAGGGGGTATGAGAGTCCTTCACAAGGAGGGCCATAGCAGGAAGGCAGGCAGGGGGTAAGGGTGCACCAGGAATAGAGATGGCAGTAGGAAGGCGTGGTGTCAAAAGCAAGAACCTGGGAAGTCAGAACTCAAAACTCAGAACCCAAAGTACCAAAGTACCCAAAGTAGCAAGCAGAGAGATCAAAGCGCTTCTCCAGTGACATACTTCCTCCAACAAAGTTGACCTACCTAAACCTCCTTAAGTACCACCATTAAATGAGGACCCAGCATGCAAATACATCAGAACAGAGGAGCCATTTCGCATTCAAATCACCACATTTCACTGCCTGGCTTCCAGAGGCTCACGGTTATATAACAGCACAAAAACATGCTTAATCCAATTTCTAAAATCCAAACAGTCTCATCTCACGGTCTCAACCCTGTCTAAAAGTTCCAGGTATGAGGTCTCTTCTGAGACTTAAAGCGATGTCTCAATTTCATCTCCTTGTAAAATCAAAGCTCAACAAATAATGGCCCAGAATGTACGTTACCATTCCAAACAGGAAAAATCGTGAAGAAATGCTGGACCAAAGCAAGACCGGAACTGAAGAGGGAAACACCAAGTCTTGTTGCTCGTGGAGGGGAGGGAATATGAATGGAATGCTCTGTATGCGTGTATAAAATAGTCAAAAGTACATAAACATATCATGTTAACATGTGTCTTTAATGTTTGCTTTATCCTGAGGAAAAAGCTACATGTACACTGTTTTGCCATGTGTGTTGTTCCTTGGAATAGTGAGGAGACCCCCCCCAATCGATTTTTTAGTAACCCCCAATTCCTTTGTTTAAAAAATCTTCAAACCTTCCTTCCCTCTGTATAGAGATCAAGTTTAGCATCTCCATCCCAGTGGTACAGAAAAAGAATTGGCCAAACTCCACTGGAATCAGCCTCTTCTTAACCATCTGTTCTCTGGCAGATGCCAACAAATGCTCGGATAAGTTTACCCACAAATGGAGAACCTGGAAGTCAAGTACCAGCTCCCAACTTGGAAATACAGACATGCAGAGTGATAAAAGTAAACGCCGACATCATCTAATGCTCCTCCTCAGCTCGGTCACTCAATATTTCACGTCTATAATAAATTCAGGAGGTCACAAAAGTCAATTAATTTCAAAGGAATGAGAGAAAAATCATTTCTGGCCTGCCTTTCTGGGTCCTATCTTCATGTTTTCAATAACGTGGTAAAAGTCCCCGTGAGCGCTGAGGTGGTTCAGTGGGTAAAGCACCTTCCTGTGCGAGCCTGATGGCCTGAGTTAGAACCTAGGTTCCAGATGAACATGAAAGGAGAGAACTGATTCTGCAAAATGATCATCTAACATCCACATGTGCACTAGGCACACAGGCCTCGTGCCCCCCACCACGCAAAGACACACACACAGACACACGTACACAGACACACACACATGCATACACACACAGACACACAGACACAGGCACACATACACAGACACACACACACACACAGGCACACACACACACACACAGACATACACACAGAGACACAGACACACACACACACATACACACACCACACACAGACACACACACATGCATACACACACACACAGACACACACACACATAGACACACAGGCACACACACACAGACACACAGGCACACACACAGACACAGACACCACAGACACAGACACAGACACAGACAGACAGACACACACACACACAGATATACACAATATACACACACAGATACATACACACACCCACACAGGCACATATACACAGACACACACACACACACACACACACATTCTATGACATTCAGATAGGAGGTCATCCACAGTATATGTAGTATCATAATTAAGACAACCTATCAAGCCCCCAGTTTAATCACTAATGTGAGGCGTGTGCTACATTTCAGGATTCATGTTACAACAAACAAACAAACAAACAACAAACATGATTCGTGATCTTTATGAAAATAACCAGTTACCATTTAATAGATTTTCGTTAAAAAACAAAACAACAAAAACAGCAACAACAACAAAAAATGGGAATAGTTTTCAGAGCATCTCTTAGATTAAAAAAAAGATACTGGTCAATACTAAAAGGTATTGATGTTGAAAACTATTTAAGTCAAATACATATACCTGTTAAAAGAGTTCTGGTCACTTGCCATTTTTTAAACAGTCAGGCTTCTTGGATTGCACAAGAGAACTGAGAAACGTTTATTTCTTTAAAGTTGTGTCAAACGAATTTATTATGTTTTGAGAACCACATCTTAGGGAAAAGAAAAGAGGAAGCCAAGCTATCTGAACTGTAAAAAGACAGGCCTACTTACAGTAAACTTTGAAGATGCTTTTGTACTAAACTCCGCTTGGAAAGGACCAAGGACATTTTCTTGTTTTTTCTAAACTCACTTCACTAAGTAAAAATCACCAATCAAATAAGAAGGAATTGAGTAGGTGAAAAAGGCTAAAGAAATATTAGTGCCTAAAATGTAAATATAGGGCTGGAGGGACAGCTCAGCCATTAAGAAAATGTATGATTCCTGCAGATAACTGGGTTCTATTCTGATCACCTGCATGGTGGCTCACAACTATCTGTAATGCTAAGCATTTAGTTCCATCTCTTGGTCCTCTGGGCACCAGATGCACACAGGCTGCACATGCATTCATATAGATAAATACTCAGACACATAAATATTAACAACAAAAATTATTTTTGTAAATATGGAGTATGATATCCACATATCCAGTGTTCACATTTCCTTTACAGTCTATTTTTCCATTTACCTATCTAATGCTGGACATTGTAGGTAGACTTTATAAGGCACTAAGCCTCACAAACATCACCTCCCAGTAAATTTAAATCATCACACTTTCCTAGAGAGGGCAAGATGATCTCAAGTCATTCCCTTGGTTGAAGGAAGATAAAAGGATACATCTCCTAACATGACTTTCATGTAGATGTTTACAGCAGTCTGCTTGAATATTAGTTCACAGTTTTTTTTAAAAAAAATAACATGTCCTCCAATCAATATAGGTGTTACAAAAATTCCCAGTAACATTTGAAATTGCTAAATTTCATAGATACTTATCTCTAAATTAGAAATGATAACACTCACTGGAAGAGGTTTCTGCATCTACGAAGTTTATTTAGAAAGTATTCAAAGTGTTTAGAACTGTTTGAACGTTAAGTGCTTCAGAAATACCAGCTGCATTCTAACTCAGATAAACACACTTTAGAGATAATAGATTATAATGTGATTACGTGAGAATCACAGCTTGCTGTTCATGAGACTTTTGGTGGTGTATTGATATGCTTTCTCTTCAACAATATGAGTGATTCATATTTATTTACGTAGTGCAAAGGGACACTATAGAGATGCCAAAGGCAATATCAACTAAAAGAAGTTCTGAATATAGTAGGCACAAACAGCCATAATCTATGTTTGTAAGAGTGGAAGTTAAAATGTTTATTAATTACAGAGGAAAAGGCCTGTGTGAAAGCTAGGAAAGGTCTGTATTCCAGGGTCTTTATGTAAGAATCAGATTTAGAGGCCTTTGTGGTCAGGAAGGAATGTAGGAAAAAATGTTCAGAATGTTGGTACACACCTTTAATCCTAGTATTCAGAAAGCATTGGTAGGACATACCTTTAATTCTAGTATTCAGAAGAAAGTGGTAGTGCATGCCTTTAATCCCAGTACTTGGGAGACAGGCAGCAGAACATAGAAGGAGTCAGTGTCACAGAGGAAGTGACATCTGACATGAGTCAGTGAGGGACAGGCAAAGTAATTATCAGAGGAAGAGTCAGCAGAGTGAGTCACAGTGAGGACACGCCCAACTCTCGGATAGAAAGGCAGGCTCTCAGCTCCGAGCAGAGTCAGTTACAGCAGGTGGTATGAGGCAAACAGTCTGAAGCAGGTAGAACGAGACATAGAGACACACAGAGACAATGGAGCAGTCTGACTGAGGAGCAGAGAGGCTGACTGAGGCAGTGTGGAGAAATGAAAGCTCACAGGGAGACACAGGGACACAGAATCAGCCTGGCAGAAGAAGTATCAGACAGGAAAAGCGAGTCCGTTTGAACCAGTCAACATGGAGCAGAGTTTGAGCCAGAACAAGAGTGAGTTGAACCAGAAGAGTCCTGGCCTGTTTATTTTATTTTATTTTTATCTATTTGTTTTCTAAGGAGAGAGAGAAAGAAAGCCTGGAGTATGACAGATGAGGAGGTAGGGAGAAGATTGGAGTTGCGGGGAGGAGACTGTGATTAGGCTATATTGTATGAAAACAGAATTTATTTTCAATTAAAAAATTTCAAAAAGATGCTGGCAAATGTGAAAATTCTGTTTTCATAAGGAAAAACAAAACACGCTGTAAACTCTGAGAACAAGGTTATATTTCCAGGAAAATGTTATTTCAAACATTGTTTCCATGGCTTATTCAGATAGGGTTTAGTAATTCAAAAGAAGGACGCATTAGTTAAAATTACCCAAAGAGAGAGCGATCAAATAATGCAATCTCAAAAGTTGAGCGGGCTGGAAAAGAATCTCGCTATCTCAAATAATAGATGGTTAGTACTGTTTCAGAACTAGAAGGACACCCACAGCATAACCAGGAGAGACGTATTGTTGCCATGACGATAGGACGGATGCTAGGCTCTAACCCTGGACGCATTTCGAGACGGACAATGGCGGTAGACCGCCACTTATTCAACACGGAGCAACGGAAATGGCTCGATACTTACAAGCTGTCATTACGTCTGTTATATGATCTCTAGCCGTTTCATCCAGGTGGCGGTGGAGTCTGGAAAATCGCTTTCCATTCCCATCCTGTCTTCTCGAATTGTAGAAGCCATCTGCTTCAGGTTTCAAGAACGTAGTGCAGAATATCACACCTCTATAAGGTTCAAAGTGACCAAAATGGCAGAGTGTTTTTTTTTCTCTCTCAGTTTTATTGCCTTTAAGCACGCCCTAACTTTACCGTTGGCTGTTGATTTAGGCTGTATCCCCTTTATCTCGCTTTATTTTTCTTTTTCCGTGGAATGAGTCTTATTATAAGTAACATAATAACCCAATAAAACACAGTCCAAAGAAATGAAGTACGATTTATATAACAAAACCCTTCTCCCTAACTCCTAGAGCAGTGTTCTATGCAGAAGTGCAGTATGCTATTTCCGCAGTTTGTAAGCTCACAAAAAGGTGTTTGGGCAAATGTACTCTTTTATTACTTGCAGAGGTATCTTAGACTCAGGTTTATTTTATTTTCTCATTAAAGAGTGACACCTCTAATACGTGTCAGCTATTGGAAAGCTCAACAGAAAACTAGTTGAAAATGTACGTGTTCCTACGTTTTAAGTGTTACAGAAGGGAAATGATAGCTTGACAAGCAATGTTAAGCATCACCTACACATAACTCTGCTGCAGGATTTATAAATAGAACGATAATTAGATTTCTTTTCTCTACATGGCGATTTTGCTCCATGTTAATGCTGTAAGTCTACATAAAGAGCTCATGTTTGTCTTCTTGAGCTATTTGTCTTAATAGTTCCCGATCTCTACCTCAGTCATTAGGAATGTTTACTCCGCTCTTTTTATATCACACCAAAAATACGAGCCAATGAGGAGACATTAGTGGAAGGAGACAGAAAGCATCATGTTAAAAATGAGTGTCAAATAAAAAGAGGAAATGGGCACACGAAGACAGTGTTGATTCATGTCAGAGCAGTCTGTGCAGAGAATTGTATACAAAGCAAAAATATTAGGCCAAATTTTAAAAAAACAAACAAAAAAACCTTGGTAAAAGCTCTAACTGTAAATGGAGTATAAGACTTTTTTTGTTTTCAATCTATTAATAATGAGTTTATTGAGATTATTAGCCCTAATACCCCTTCTAGAACTACATTTCTTCAATACTGATACATTTTGATAGGAAGGAAGTAATTCCTTCAACAAATGGATTTAGGTCTAAGAGATTGCCTGGCAACATAGAGATTAGAAGGCTCAAGGCCAAGCTAGCGAGCCAACGCCATGCCTGACGCTGTGCATCCATGCTTTCTGGATAATGACAATGGACTAACCCTCTGAACTGAGAGCCAACCCCAGTGAAAGGTGTTCCCTTATTAAGAGCTGCTGTGGGCATGGTATCTCTTTACAGCAGTAGGAAACACTAACTACAACAGAAGTGCGCAGCAGGAGCTGGGGCACTGCTGTGACAGGCTGAACCAGGCTTGTGTTTGGAGGAATGCGGACTCTGGGACACTGGATTAGAAAGACAGCTTAATGCTTTAAGCAGATCTGAACGGACCATGATAGTAGGAACTTGGAAAGCACTGATGCTGAGGGTGACTTGGAACGTGGGGGCCTGGATCAAGATGCTTTAGAGAACATCATTAGTATGTGGCCTAGAGACCATTCTCATGATATTTTGGTGAAGAAAGTGGCTCTTTCTGCCCTTGTCCAAAAAAACCTGCCTGGAGCTGCTACACTGAAGAGCTGTAGATTCACAGCTCTGGCAGAAGACATTTCTATGCAAACTAGCTTTGACTACGTTGTATGGTTATTAGAGGCCGCTCTTCTTCAAATCTACATTGAAAAGGAGCAAGTAGAGTAGGAAAAATGTATTATTGGAGGAGAGGAGACACACCAGGAAGTGTAAACAGATTAAAGAAAAGCCGGATACTAAGTGGAATAAAGAGAGGGTGACTTCTGCCCACCCGCCCCAGCAGAGCTTCCAACTTGGGGAATGTATTAAAGAAAAGTGAAAAGGAGTTAAAGAAAAGCTGCTCTCAGTTTTGACCTGAGAAGCTTCTCACTGAAGGGGTAGTGGTTAATGCAGAGATTCTCCTGTACAGACTGCTGAGAGTATGGGACTAAGTGTTCTAAGCTGTAGATGGGATGTCTGTATCAACGTAATCACCCCACCCCCGAGGCTCAAGGAGCACTGCAGAGGAGTGATGAAATGGAAAGACTGAGAGAGCTGGATGAGAGGAAGAAATGCTGCAAGACCTTGTGTTCTGGGTACAACGTGACTGTTGTCCACAGGAGCTGGTAGAAGCTGCGGTCACCTGCACAAAATCAAGCCACTTAAACTTCCAGCACGGAAGCGGGCAGGGGCTCCTGATGCCCGTCATTATTTGAGGAGCTCGTGGCAGTTGGTTGCTGATACTTATATTCCACACCCATGGACTCAGTGTGTTAAAAATAATAATGATAAAAGTAGCTTGGAAATAGTATATGAAATAAGGAGTGAGATATTTGGGGGAGGGAGGGGAAGGTTTCCAGGAGGGGTTAGACAGGCAGGTTGGGTACATTGTATACATATATGAAAAATTTCAAGGAATTAAATAAGAATGTTATTAAAAAGAAAATGCAGTTGACAGCCAAAGGAAATGGGGAATTTTAGCATAGTCAATGACAGGGTGTCTCCTCTTTAACCACCCTGAAGCATTAATGAAATTCTATCAGTAACCATTCTTACTTTCACGAGGCAACTTACATTTGTTTAAATATTTAAATATTAATGAAATAATTAAATATTAAATATTAAATAAATCCCAGGGGGATCCAAGAAAACTTACTTCTCCCTTTTCAAAAGCTGACATTGTAGTCAACAACAAGGCACATAAAAGGCTTCAAGCTGCTGACCTCGGTGTTTCGGATGACAAAGACTTCTGCATTTCGTCTCACAGTATTCTATGAGAGAATGGACTGAAGCAGCTAGCTACTTTCTCTCATTTAGCTCTCTCATAATGAGAAATGAGAGAGAGTATAAAATAGCAAACTGTCTTCTTAAACTATTTAGTAACATTTAGATGTAACAATTTCCCAAGCTCTAAGGCAAATGATTACTAATTTTACTTACACTGTATCATTTAGTAATAGTCATAGTCATAGACAAGGCTGATTAAAAGGCTATTATGGCTTGTTTCCTTAAGCCTGATTGAGATAGCAAGATGCCTCAAATATTTACATGATCTATGCATATTAATTACTCTGCTTGTTATCATCATAAATCATTCTTTCCACTAATGACATGCTCCTCACATTAATAACTTGAAATTACAAAAGCAAACACTGAGCTACCGCAGGAAGGCACTTGGCAATTTAGTAAATTAAATGAGGGTGGGCCATTTATGTCTTTCTAACAACTGTCTGCTGTTGAGCTCCGTCCCCTTGGCTACAAACAGCACAAGTTAGCTGCAGAGTCCAAGGGCAAAGGGAGTTGTGCTGCTCACAGACACACTGAGATACCACAGGAGAGTAGGAAATGCACTGTCACTTACACAGTGACAGAATATGGTGTCAACACATCATACCTAAGAATACTGGTATACAAACGTACTGCTATATCTCTGTAGGGTTGGCTTATAACAGGAAATACAGTATCTTCCTTCTACCTGACAAAAGCCCAAGAATTTAGAAATGACTTTCCAAATACGTTTATTATCTCTGATGTATATTCTTCTGTCAACATGATGGGATTTAGAATCACTGAGAAGCCCTCCCTCTCACCTGGATTTATGGTTGTGCTGACATTTCTGGGGAAGTCTAATTGGGGGTTAAAGACCCACTCTGAATGGGAGGGGCATTCTTCCCTGGACATGAGCCTTTGACTAAATAAAAAAGCAAAAAGGATAAAATGAACCGAGTACGCAATTCCCCTTTCTCTGTTTTCTTGCTGGTGCCACAGGCCAACTTCACCCCCTACCGTGACTTCTCTCCTCTCATTAACTATGAGGGTTCTTCATCCCCTATCTCTCGGGGACTTTGTTAGTATTTTCTCCACCTGTGGCTTACATTTCAGTTTGTCACTAGTCCTTTTGAAGTACAAAATGCTGAAGACTGAAAAGTCTTGGCGTTGTCTTCAGTGACGCAGCACCTAAGAGCCATGCGCTTTGATTTCATCAACACGTTTTGATAGTTTGTGCGAATAACAGCTACTGGATGTCTTCACCCAGCCAACTAAGAAAATCTCAGACACATTTCAAAGGGAAGCTACGTCTTATTATTTTCTCCCCAAAATCTCCTTTGCAAACCAAGGCTTTGAGAATTCACACAGTTTGGAAGTATCCAGCCTTGATTCATCTTATATTCTCTATTTTGTTTTGTTTTCATTTATTTTGGAAGAGGGTTGGTTGAGACAAGGTCTGGCCAGGAAATTCAGGTTGGCTTGACTTCTCTGTACAGTTCAGGTTGGCTTCAAACTCACATTCCTCTTGCCTCGGATTTCCAAGAACTAGAATTACAGGTGTGCTTCAAAACACTTAGTTTATGGGGATGGAGAGATGTCTCAGCACTAAAGAGCATGCAGTGCTTCTAAGGAGTATCTTATATTTACTTCCTAGCACTCATTTCAGGCATTATAAATACCTGCAGCTCCAGCTTCAGGGGTCCTGATGTCCTCTCCTGTTCTATATGCACAGAAAGACACATACATGTGCACATAATTTAAAAAAAAATCCAGAAAAACAATAACAAAAGCAAAAAAAATAAACAAACCACTTATGTTGGATTATAGGATCTCAATTTTAGAATCTTAATTCACTGAAATTCTCCCTAGTTTTACTACTGTTATTCTAAACATAACAAACTTACTAGCCTTTCCATTTCAGCATTATGTATAGTAATAAAAATAATAAAATAGAATCAGTGCATGAACTGTCTGATTCTGTCATTTGACCCCTCATTCAAAACCTATTGGAAGATCTTCACCAAATTTGACAACTCTGTATTGTTTGTTGCCTAGCTGAGGCCACAGTCCCCCCGCTATAGGTTTAGGTACACAAAACAGAACACATAGAATTGCCATAAGATTGCTACCATGTATCTATTGCACTATTTGATAATCAATTCAGCTTGCCAGATAAGAATATAAGCAATAAAATGTAGGGGTCCATCGAAAAGTAAGCACAATTCCTTCCCTGACAATCACACGCATTCTGCACTCAATCAACGGTCGTTAAGCTAAGGACAAACATTAGGTGTAGCATTGAGACGTCTGCAGCGGTCATGCCTTGATATGAACTGTTTTCATGACAAAATTGCAAATTCTTCAAATCTTCCAACTCTTTGTTGAACTTTATCTTGAGGTTAATGAAAGTGAAGATGCTCTCTTCACTAGAATTCGAGAAAAGCTCCTTGGGTTCTTTATACACACCGAGGAAGAAAGGTTCCCAATAAGAATGACTTCCACTCTGCTTAGAGAAAATGCCTTGCGTTCACGCAGATCTTGTACATCTCAAGTCTGTTTTTATGGTGACAGCAGATCTCTGATAATCTAGAATGAAATAAAAGAAAACAGTTGAATAAGAGAAAAAAAAACAAGAGAAATAACAAAAATAAGAGAAAACAATATTACCTCTCTCCCATCATCTTTACAATTTCTGATTTTCAAGGCCATTCACTGAGAAGGAAAATACACAAATTATAGTCATGCAAAAGAAGAAAAAAAATCTCAATATGACCTTATGTATGCACAATAAGGGAGATCATCAAACACAAGGGTCACAGGGTGTTACCTGTTAATAGAAATACAAAATTTGTTTCTGAACATCTATTTTTAATTTTCTACCTTTCAAAGTACAGCATGCATATGTCAAGGGTATAGGATTATACAATGCATATGTATATATTATTATACAATGCACATGTGTATATATTATTATACATTGCATATATGTACACAAAGGATACAGTGGTAATGGATGCTACTTCATATAAGAAACTAAATTCCTTTCAGCAAAGGAAGCATAGACTTTGTGAATTCATAACATTGTTTCGAAAAGAGAGATCTGTGCTGGTAGTCAGATCCTGCCTATATCAGAGTTCTTCCACGAAGTTTGGTAGTGATGGTCATTAGAAAGATGCTAAAAGGTGCTGACAGGGGATGTTTGAAGCAAAGATTTTTTGAATTATTAATGAAACTACAAGGACAGAATCAAGTGTTTCAATGGAGCTCGTAATCTTAGAAAAGACCAATAATGAATACTAAATTTTAATGAAGTCCACAGTAACACCGAAATGCATCAGTTCATTTGCCATTAACCTTTCCCATGTTCTTCTAGGAGGTCTTTAAATTCATAGGACAGGGTACCATTTAATGGTAGGAACAGGTGACTTTCATTTAAATGAGCATACTTAACTGGAAGATGGCTGGGGGGATAATCCTTCAAAGGTACATCCAAAGAGATACAGAAAACTTAAAGGAAATTCTGCAAACCAAGTTAAGGAAGTCAAGAAATGTTTTCTCAGAAGCGACCAGACTAATTTCGATTTAACCTTTAGATTAAAAAAATACTAAAATGCTCAAATGGATAATAGTAACTTACAGATATTTGACGAGAAACACAATTATCTAAAATGTATCTATGGACTCAGTTGAAACTCAAACCAGGTAAAATCCAAAGAGGAGTCCTGCTAAGGGAGCAGCGGCGTGGTGAAATCCGAGTTGGAACAGAAATCATTAGAAATTGGCAGCATTAAAAAAATAAGTTTTTTCCAACATTTCTAACACATTTCACGGCGACAGAAAATTGAGAATATTAAAGTTACACTTCGCAGCCCAAGTTCAGGCTGAGCCAGGTGGTGGAGTAAGTGATAGATGAATCAAAAACACGGGGCACTGTTCCATACCACACTAAAAACTTTTGAACTGATTTCATTTTTAGCTTTGTAGTTGCTGCAGTGTCATGGGAGATTCATTGGCAATAAATTCAGTAGGAAGAGGAAAATAAATATACTGTTAATCCTTGGCCTTTACCTCCGTCTCCTGGCTGTCCTCCCAGCTCTGACACCCGATCCACAGGACACACCAGGTGCTAGTAGGCAGCCCGATGGCCCTGTGGTGATGGTGATTATTCTCTCTGTATATCCTGTTCTCTCTCCTGTTCCCGTTTTCCTTCTTCTCGTCTCTTTTTCTTTCTCCTCCTCTTCTTCCTACTACTTCTCCTCCTCTTCTTCCTTCTCCGCCTCTGCTGTAACAAATACAGGAATATCTGGGTGTTTTGAGGATAATGGAGTCTTTCGCAGGATGATTCAGTCCTGAGCACTTGCTGGCAAAGAAAGATTTCCACCCAGAGTCGGCAGTTTAGGGTTTCTTGTCTTGTGAATTCAAAGAATGAAATTTATGAACTAATGAGTTCGAGAGAGAGCGGTGGGAAGGCAGAAAGGGAAAGAGAGGGAGAGAGATGGAGGGAGAGAGAGAGCAGGGAGCACTCAGAGTTCCTGTATGCAATACAGTATGCGGAAGGGGTCCCAGAAAACAGGTACCACTAGTTGGTAATCTTGAGACGTTTTTTGAAGACTTGTGGCAGAAAATGGGGTGAGGTGTGGAGATGGGGATGATCTGGTCAATCTTGTTTGTCCAGCGATGCACCCCAGTCACTTCTCAGTGTTACATGTAGCCTCTAGGCTGAGGCGCTTACTTAGGAGATAACAACGGAACAGTCGCCATGCCCCTTGGGGCATTCTGGGCCCTAGCAAGAGCATTTGAAGAGCTTTTGCTTTTAGTTCTTGTCCAACTTGAAAAATTTCCATCTCCTCTTCTAATTTAAAAAAAAAAACCCACACTAAAATAGGAGCTTAAAATAATCCATCCATAATTTTTCATAACTTCCCCCACACTAGAACTCACACTAGGACTTAGACATAGCTCTCTGTGGAATCTCACAAACCTGAATCAAGGTGCTGGGAAGACTGGGCTTTTGATTAGACGTTATAACGAACCCATTTCAACATCATTCAAATGGTTGACGGGGCTTCGTCCATCCTGTCGCTCTTAACTTCATAGTCAATGATGTTGACTTTGCTCCTGGAGACCACCGCCTCCACTTATACCTTCTGAGTAGACCCCTCAAGGAGATGATGGTGAGGTTTTCTTAGGCTTGAAATCTTTCCAATTTTATCTTCTACCATATCACAGAAAGTAGAAAACTCTACTTCTAAAGACCTCTATGAACCTAGACAATCCAGGAAACTACCTCTTAAAACCAGCACCCCTAATTGTACATGACAAATTCTTTTTTAATGGACTGTTGACGTATTCAGAATTTTCAACAGGTAATCTGTCAGCCTTTTGACGGTGATACTCTGCCTCTTTACAATGACACGGAAAATGTGCTAGGTAGCTGTGCTGGGTGGTTTCTGTTAACTGGACACAACCTGGAGTCACAAGGAAAGAGGTGATTTGCCTACACTAGATTGTTCTGGGAGCATATCTATGAGACTTTTTCTTGATTAAAATTGGTTGAGAGGGCACAGTCAACTGTGGGCAACTCCAGCCTGGCCAGGTAACCCTGCAACATAGAAAAAAAAAGCTGAGTAAGCCATGGGAAGGGAGCCAATAGGCATCATCCTATCATGGTCCCTCCTTCAGCTCCTGCTCTGGTTTCCTTCTATGATGGACTGGAAACTGTGAGCCAAATGTTCCCCAGGTTTCTTTTGTTCACGCTGTTGATCACAACAGACAGCAAAGTAGGACAGATATTTATTGTTGGTATGATCTTTGCTCTGAATTATGAAATGATTTTGAGCCCACGGATCATATCCAACCTATTTAATAATGTTTTCAAGCTTTTCAGAAGAGTTTTAAATATTTGGTTAACTTGAGTTTATCAGAACTTGAATGTTATAAATTTACCAAGTTTTCAGAGGCACAGGATTTCATAGAAAACATTTAGTGGTTTCTCGGATTCATTTATCAAATGTTTGGCAAAACTAACATGTGAACCGACTGACGAGTTCTTCAATCCTTAATGCTTACCTCCTGGTGTTGAATTAAAAAGAAATAAGTATCTGTTGATGCCCAGTATTATACTATTGTGTTTCAATCCTGAGTCGCAAATCTTTGCTACATAGTCAAAATATATTAATAACTATCTTAATTAAAATATATTAAAATAACTAATATGTTTATTATGTTATATTATATATTAATACATATACATATTATATTATAAAAATTATATAAATATAAAAATATAAAGTTTATATTATATATAATATATTTTATATAGCATTTATATATTATACATGTTCATTTTACAATTTATTCTGTCTTTAAGCACAGGTACCATCTCTTGTAAAGACAGACCTAATGCCCTGAACACATATAATACTTACAATGTTAGAAAGCTGAAATACACTCTACTGAAAGAAAAACAAGTTTTGACCAAGGATTTATTCAGTTTCTAGAGACTGGGATGGAAAAACTCTATCTCTTAGCATGTTGCTCCTTGAGGTCGTAGCCTGTATTCCCTGGTTCAGGAACCCATCCTTCATCGAAGCTAGCAATTACTAGTGATGTGCGCCTTCTGTAGATGACATAACTCCAGCCCTGAATTTCCTGCCTCCCTGTCCCATATTAATGAATATTTATCCCTGTATCAGACAGTCAAGGATGATTAATGATACTTTTCCTATTCTAAGGTCAGCCTCTTAGAAACTTAATTCCACCTGCTCTATTTTTTTTTTTTTTAATTTATGTAGGTGCTAGAGATTTGGGCAGAACCATCCTGAGAGGATATTATTTGTCGACAAGACAATTACTATATTGCCTTGTTTTTTTAGTTTTGTCTTAAAAATATCACCATAGTTAAGATAATTATTCATCGTCTGAACAAAATAGTTAAGGAGAAGCACACAAAGTAAAAGCTATATTATAATGTGCCAAAACTCTGTAATTTTTCCTATTATTTTCATTTAACTTCTCTCACTTGATTTTTCTTTTGAAATCAGAGGGCACCCTCTTTGAATTATACCTTGCGGCTTCCTCCCAGGCAGTCTCTCCCCTCACATTTCAAAGAACTGAAGTTTACCTATTGATGAAGGTTATAATTGTCCATCCAATAAAAATAAAATAGAAACTGAGCAGAAATTTTACAGAGCGCACGAATAATCAAACTTGACCAACTCTCCTGAGACTTCCATCTTTCTAAATTCAGTGACTTTTATGTCTTTACTGTCTGACTACGGAGTCATTAGATGTTAGAAGGAAGAATTCAGAAAGAAAAACAGACCACCATGTTCCTACGGCCAGCAAAGTACAAAGCCAGTGGACAGTTCGATTTTTATGGGTCTGAACACCTACGTATACGGCAGTGGGTTTGCTCGTTTCCATGCTTTGCTTTGCGCTCTTCGCTCACGACTTGCTCTCCAAGCCTTCAGCTTTACTCCCACCCACGCTTTTCTTTCCCCAAGTCTCTCCACTTCAGCTTTGTCACTCCTAATCTACTGGCTTCCACCACCCTCCCTGACCAGTCCTCATGCCCTCTAATGGTTGCCTTTCTGGTTTTCTGATCTACAACGTTCACACCCTGTTTTTGGGTCAGATGATCCGATTTTCAACAACCAAGTAGAAATAGAAACCTCGATGCTCTGTATTTCAACCTCATGATTCTCATCTCATGTAGCTGGAATTCTGCCATTCTGACCAACATCCCTTTGTTTGATGGTTTTTCAATGTGTATAATCTCTATCCTTTTAAAGTATGAATTACAAATGTGTGAAGTTTATGTGTGTGTGTGTGTGTGTGTGCCATGTAATAGTGAACTGTGCATTTGACATATAGACAATCTTTAATTTTATTGAGCCTCAACAATTTAAAAGTTATGTTCTTAAAAATCAAGTATGAAGTAAAAATAGTACATAAAATTTAAAGTATAAAGCAACACTTGTGTACATATAAATAATTGTATTGCATATTGTATATTTAGCCACTGATGGTGAATAAATCACACTGCAATAATTACATTTAACTTATAGGAACTCATAAATGGCAAAATGGAAATATTTTTAATGATTACATTTCAATTATATTTGTAGCACATTGAATTTTTATGAACAGACACAGATGCAGGCACGTGCACACACACCATACAAACCACACACACGTCAGATCGGCACATATTTGCTAATTGTTATATGACAGTAGAATTCATAGATCACTAGTTTAAAAATTAGGAAACTCATCTAGCAGTGTGTCACTTCTCAATTATGAACATGTCTTTGAATTTTTCATGGTTAAAAATAATTGGTTTCAAATTCAGAAAGTTCCCACTGCATAGATAAACATTAAACTTGAAGATATAGTCGATATATTCTGAAGAATGAAAATATTATTTTGCTACCTCATGGCTTACATACCAAGGGTAGTATAGCTTAATTTGGGAAAATAATAATACGGTGTGCAGTTAGGTATTCTTCTCATGGGAATGTTCTCATTGTAGTCAGTAGGTCCATATTTCATCAAAAGGGTGATGGGTAAACATGCATATAATCAGCTCTCCTTCCATTTTCGACCCCAACAGATGCCTGTAGTCATGTATCTTGGAAATACTGTTTTGTGGTCAACACGTATCCATGATGTCAAGTTCTTTTGCCCAATAAACTTGGGCCAACAGTGCCTCCTTTCTTACCTGACACCTTGTATTATCTTTTCATTCCAAGTTAACTTGTGACTTAGGGATGATGATAGCATTAACTTTATAGGATTTTTTTGTGAGGATTTATATAACAGTGAAGCAAAATGACCAATGTATGTAACTTAACAAATAACATCATTGTTATATTTGTTAGACGTCTGATCTATCCCAGGGTGGTCTTGAACTTGAGATCTTCTTGCCTTCTCTTCTTTCAGCAAATTTCACCAGTGTGTTTCCTTAGAGAAAGAAAGAGTGTAACTTTAGGTTTTTTGGGGAAATTGGGGAATCTAGAAGAAGATGGGGGCAGGGAAACTGTAATCAGAACATACTTTATGACACATATTTTAATAAAAATGTTTAATCTACAAAAATGAAGTTTTTGCTGCCTCAGAAAAGCTTACCAAGGACAAGCTCTTCAGAACATGGCATGCCATTCTACAACTTATTTAGCTTCATGTTTAGCTGGCACTCAGGCCGCTAAGAAATTCTGCCATATAAATATCTCCAGTCAAGCCTAAAATGGAATAACATGAATACATTATAAAATGTAATCATTTATAGGTGTCTCGTGACAGGCCATGCGGTTTGAATTACTGCTCTAAAGAATAGGGTTTCTGTTTCTGTGATGGAATACCATGGCCAAAAGCAACTTGGGGAGGAGAAGGTTTATTTCAGCATACAGTTTGGAGTCCATCCACTAGGAAAATCAGGACAGGAACCTAAGGCAGGAACCTGGAGGCAGGAACTGATACAGAAGCTGTGGAGAAACAGGAATATTGTTAACTGATTTGTCATCCTGTTTTCTTATAGCACTCAGGAAGCAGCCCAGAGGTGAAATGGTCCACATTAAGTTTGGTCTTGCACAGCAAATATCGATGAAGAAAATGCACCACGGTCTTTCCCCACAAAACCGTTGAGATTTGCTCTTCTAAAATGACTCCAGCTTGTGTTAAGTTGACATAAGACTAGACAACAAAATCTGCAAATTTTATTTGCAAAAAATGCTTAAATTGAAATATATATAGAAATACTTTACTAATCTCAATTAAAAGGGAAAAAAAACAAGCTAAAATTTGCGAAAATTGTATATTATATGCACTTTGGTGCTTCCAAAAAGTGCTCAGATTTTGTCTGTATTTCATGAAATTGTGAAACTTTCTTGGTTGAGAGCAGATGGTGTTTTCTCACATAAAGGTAATGATGTGAGATTTATTAAAGTGTTGTTTAGCTCTCAAATGATCCTTAGTTGTTATATGATCTGGAAGATATTCTGTGAATATCATATTGTACAAAAAAGAAATACAGGAAATATACAAGGTAAGTAATAAACAAGAATCGAGTGACAGG
>JAMJFZ010004223.1:1232500-1297500 GCA_026225945.1 Cricetomys ansorgei
ATCTACAAAGTGATGGCGGGAGAAAGTCAGGATGAATCTCAGAAGCTAACACGGACCTCTACATGAGGGCAAATAAATAAATAAATAAATAAATAAATAAATAAATAAATAAATAAAAGAAACAACCAATGCACAATTTCATATTAGGCCGACGTGAAAAACTAACAAATTTGGGTAAATACGAGATCTTATGCTGAGCGTTTATTTTTCCAGAATTTGAGAGTTCATACAAGCCTGCTGCCTTACATGGCTCTGGCAGAATCCCGAGAGCTCAACACGAAATGTGCTGGCGAGACATTCACAAGACCATGGAACTTGTATCTTTAGAGGAGAGGAAGGAGGCAGGAAATGTGGCGACCGATCAAAATCAGATGGATTTTCTGCTTGAATTGTCTATAAAATACAAACGTGTGGCACCAGATACGTAAGCATTCGGCAAAACTGAAAGCTACAGTTTTCTTCTGGCTTTTCGTGTGTGTGATGTATGTGTAGTTAATCATGTGGTGTGTGTGAAGACTGAGGGTGACCCTGTGTCTTCTCAACCAACTCTCTGTCTTAATTTTTAAGACAGGCTCTCACTAACCCCGGAGCTTGCTCTGCTGCCTATAGTTAACGGCCAATACCATGTTTGGGATCCACCTGAGCCTGCCACCCAGAACTGGAATTACAGGTATGTACTGCCATTCCAGACTTTTTTAGACAGGTGCTAGATTTTCAAGCTCAGATTCGTATACAAAAAAAAAAAAAAAAAAAAAGACTTTACCTACTGCTAAGGCTTTCTCTATGGTGGTGAAAGGTGCTTTAATCTTTAAAACCCTGAAAATGTTGATTTTTAAAGCAAGAGAGAAAACAGGAAAATCTATTCCACCGATATTATTTGGCTATCACGATGGGAGGAATACATATAGTTTAACAGTTAAACGAATGAGCCAAAGTCAAGCGTGAAAACCAAAGAGCATGCGTGAGCCACAGGATGAGCACCCAGAGGATGTGAATATTTTTCTTTCAGGATGAGAGCAGTCACCCTGCAAAAGCAAATGTCTAGGAGAGCCAATTAGCATAAAGGGTTTCCAAACGTTGTTGAATGAACGTAGAATTTGAAAGCCTCAAAAAGGCCCTGTCATTTTAGGAGTTGCATGGGGAACTGCCATGTTTTCAGTGTACTTTATGATCATTAACCAATAATTAGGAGAAAACTTTCTCACTCTAGGGACATAAATGAAAATACACTCTTTCTCCTCCTTACCACACAAAGTCTTCCAAGCGACGCAGTGAATCTGATGAATTCTTTATTCCTTTTGATATCTGCCAGAGGCCTACCCTTTATGATTTACACTAGGATATTTACAGAGTGATTTAAAAACCTCCTTAAGAAGTCGGTATTCAAACAGCATTAAATATTTAATACTGAAGGGATATTTGAATTTCGATTCTGCTCTATGAGGAGAGCATCGGAAAGCACAACAAAAGCTTATTAAAACTGATAAATTGTAGGAAAAATGGCAAAGTAAGAGCATATGAAATTAAAATCATCGTCTCAAGCAAAAGTGTAACTACAGAAAATTTCCTGGTGATCACCCTGGAAGAAAACTGCTTTGACTGAGGAAGACATGAAATCACCAAGGGAAGTACTGAGTGTTATCTAATTCAGGGGAGACTCACAGACATTAAATTCCATAGAGCCATTTTAAACGATTTGATGAATTTACAGGTGAGGAAACTGACATAAGAGGTCCAAAGAAGAGAGCGGATATCAGTTTCTTAAACAGATAAATTTGTTTCAAAAATTATTGTCTTTTTGTTCTTTTGTTTCCATTGTATCATCCCCAGCATTTCCCTGCATACAGACAGGATGTCAGAAAAGTCAGTCCCTAAGACTTTGCTAAAAAACCAAGTTCCTGTCCTGTGAGCTTCAACCCTATTGTTTTCCAAAGTTTCTGGGACACTAGCATAAGGGAGGAAAAGTGATCCATACATTGGTAGTGTTTCCGAGAAAAAGAACAGTGGTTTTTCCTAGGGTATTTCATGTTTACCCAGACAGGATATAGAGGAATCTGGAGATAGAAAACTGGGAATTTGTAAGACGCTTTGAAAATAACTAGCCACTGCCTTGAGTAATTCGCATCCATTAATTGCTAAAGTTCCTCCAATATAGCCTAACTTTGATCATCAACCAACAGTCATCAAGGGAGATTCTAGGATGGATGGTTCCAAGTTCTAACTCACACAGCCCACACTTCTCAGTCTATTGAATGTTGCTGATGTTGGAAGCATCTCCACTGATGTTATCATTTCATTTTAGTACACTAAATGGGATCCTTTCAAGTTCTTCTTCACCGAACACTGAAAGGAATAAATACAAATTACATTTGACAAGTTAAAAGAGAAAAAAAAGAAAAGACCAATGGCTTGTCATGATGAATTCGATATCAACAATTATCTAAAATAGAAAAAAAATCAGAATAATTTAGTTATGTTACCATCACCAAATAACTGCCTTTTATCTGCTGACACTCCGGGAGCTTACAGAGCACATTTTAAATGCAACAGCCTACCCTATCAGAGTTATTTCTAGCTTTGCATCTAAGCCTGTATGGGAAGTCTTAAACAGTTTAGTAAAGGACAATAGAATAAGGAAAAGACCATTTTCTGACTTACTTTTTAAATGGCTCACTCAAATCTGTAAACATTTCAGGAAAAACGCATTTAAGCTTACGGTGCGCAGATAGATATTTTGCTGTCTTAAAGTACTTGTCTTAAATTCGACTCCCTTCAGTTGCACATGCATAAGTATGTCTTCCAAACATATCAGTAGTTTGACTTGATACAAAAAAAAAATTGTGTCAGTTGGAGAAAGTTCCAGGATTAATATTAGAATAAAAGTTGCCCTGGGATCTTTCCTCTGTGGCAACTTTAGGCAATTTAATCAGCAAGATTAGATTATTTACATGTGTGGTTCTCAAACGTTGGCGTGCTCGGAGTTACTTGAAAGTGATGCATCAAAGGATTGCTGGGTGACACCCGCACCGTTTCAGAGCTGGTTGAGGCTCACGGAGAGAGGGGTGTGGTGCGCAACTATGACACGTTCCCACGCAATTCCAACCGCCTTCTCAGAGACCACGGGAACCGCCAGTTTAAAAAAACAAAAACAGAAAATAAACAAAGAAATGCTTATTTTTCCACTGGGAAAAAGGACAAAACCAGGGTCAAACCATGTGAGAAATTTAAAGCAATGAGGTGAAATTTCCAAGAGATTGAAAACAGATTAGAACTAAACCACTGATGACATTTCCCCTAAGACACTTGTTGGGTTACTTTTCCTGGAATTCGAATTCCATTCAATCCATGTAGAGAAGCTAACAACAGAACTCAAAAATAATTCCAGCCACACCCAGGTTAGTAAAACATTGGTTAGGCTTACTTACCAAAGCATGAGTAACGGTTTCTCAGAGGAGCACAGTTGACTGAACCAGCCAGCATCGTGACTCATGATTTCTATTCAATTCTTAGGCAGCTGAATTACTCTTCAGCAGTGATTTACTTGTCTGCTGCTTAAGGAAACATTCAGAAAGGCCTTCTGGGTTTGTGGAGTTCACGAGCTTTTCCTCTCCCCTACAGAAGAGAAGGTTACAACACAGAGAAAGCTGACCCACAACACTAGGTGAACATCAATTTCCCTTGTGGGAAATGCTCAAGGACATTACGGCTCAGATAAGTGCAAGTTAAAATGATGAATCAAGATCACCCTGTATCCATTTAAACTCCTGAAGCTACAGAAACAGATCTAGGAAGCATGGGTGAGGATTTGTAGTTCCTGCAAGCTTCTAGTGGTAGTTACCTCAATCTGTTAGCGCTACTATAAATAATACCACAAAGCTTTGTAATTCAGAAGGAATAGACCTGGCTCTGGAGCCTTGGGAGTTCGAGTTTAAGAGACTGATGTCTGGCATTGACCTTCCTGCTGCATTTATAAATTACATAAACACAAAATTGGAGGAAAAGCTAAGACTGACCAAGTTCATCCTTTCATAGGATGCTCCTATGATGAAGGCTTTGATTTATTCATGAATCACAAGAGACAGAGCTCTCATGGTCCGGTCACTTGTTAATTCTCCCACCATTTTGACCTGTCATGATTTTTTCAACATATGGCCTTCAGAGACCTGTTGAAGTGCAGTTGTAGTCACAGGGAACTGCATTATGAATAAAGATTTTGGATGAGTAACACTAAGACAACTGTTGCTTGTTTTCTCTAATATGAACTCTGCATCTTAACGCACATGTTATCCAATCACAATCAAAAAGTTACAAGAACAGAAAGACCACCTTGGTCTTGATGAATTAATCCCTTCAATATCTCTTTGGAAGTAAAGTATACTTCATCTCCTAGGATTGAATCACTTTAGATTACAGCCTGGGCCAAAGGGTAGTCAATGAACAATATTGGACTGTATTCAAATTTTTCAGTAATTCTTCGAATTTTGAGTTCAGATTCTGCGGTGGTTTGAAAGAGAAAGGCCCCTATAGGCTCATATTATTTGAATCCGTGGTCTCTGGTTGGTAGATCTGCTTAGAAAGAACCCTTCCTAAGGAGGTGTGGCCTTGTTAGACAAAGTATAATATTTGGGGTATAAGCTTTGAGGTTTCAAAAGCTCGCACAACTCCCAGTTAGCTGTTTCTCTGACTGTGGATCAGATGTAAACTCTCAGCTACTGCTTCATTATGTCAGCCTACTTCCACGCTCCCAGCCATAACAGTCTTGTACTGACCTTCAGAAAATGAAAGGTCCAGTAAACTCTCTCTTCTATGTGTTGTGAAGCTTCTTCACAGCAATAGAAAAAAAATATTTAAGGAAGACAGGTGGTCTCATTGTTACTTTTTAAGAGTCTTTCTCTGTAAATTCAGATCAATAACTGTGCATTAGCCAGAATAGCCACGGACGTTACAGGAACCGGGGAAAGGAGGTAATGGTAGACAAAGACGCAAGACTCTGGGTTTACTTCAAGAATGAACAAATTTTATTTCTCCCACTGCTGCTTATCTGTTGTTTAGCCGTTCACTAGAGATAGCAGTTGCGAGCAGAGCTGTAGCCAACAGACTCTCTGACCCGTTATCCGAAATCTTCCTCCCACATTTCCCTGCAAACAGAATCTTGTAACCTCTCATCTGAGGTCTTCCTATTGCACTGATGTTCTCATGGCCTCCTTTTTGTCCCAGAGGGCATTCCTCCCAGGCTTTATCTTGTGCTTGCCAATTTCTGAAGTCATGAGGCCACCTCTGGGTCAGGCTGATGCTTGAGAAGGGAATTGCAGGTCATCTGTTCCCCGGCACAACCCAAAGAATTCTCTTTTACAAATGACAGTGGGCCTTCCTGATCTTTCACTATATTGATCCTAAGTATTCTTTCCAGTTTGTGTCTTGTCTCATGAAGGACAACACTGGCTGACAACCAACACAATCATTTTATATATTATACCATCACATCATTATAATGTGGATATATTATATCCACGTTCTGCATGAGGACAGTTTCATTTAGATGGTAAAAATACACATCCTTTTAGTTTTTAAATGGGAGTTCTTTTGTTCTTCAATATTGTATGGAAGAGACACAATGGGACACTCCAGTAGAACCCTCTCATTAACCATCCTGCACAAATCTAACTTCTGCGGACTTATGAGATAACGTTCTTTGCTTTCAACCAGGTTTAACTATGTGTTCGTACTTTATGTAATTTTCTAAATTTTGATGCTGAATTAATTCCACAAAGGAGAGTCTCTTAAATATTTTAGAGCTTTGCTGACTCTGCCTCACTTTCAATACAGTTTCAAATTGCATACTGCCATGGAAACTAGAGTTCTACCAATTGTAGGCATGATTGTATTTAATTATTCTCATGGGTTCATGGCAGAGGACAGTTTATTCTTTGGTAATTCAATCCCTAGTCTTTGTCCTGGAGTATTTCAGCCTCCATACAATTTAATCTTAAGCCTAGACCTGGAATGCTTCAGCCTTCACATAATCTAATCTGCTAACCTAGACCTAGTATGTCTCAGCCTACAAGATTTAGTGATGACTGACTCATTCTGACCAGCTCCTTCTGAACTCAGAGCTGTACTGAATTCAACTGACTCTTCTGGTTGGCTGCTTCAACTCACTCGCTGTTCTGGCTCAAACTCTTTTCCCAGCTGCTGGTTCTGACTCCAGCAACTTCTCTGATGAAACTGCTCTGTTCAGCTTCAAACTGACTCTCACGGTCAACATATTTTTATGCTACATAAATGGAATTTCTTGTGAGTTTTTTTTTTTCAATTGTAGGTTAATAGGTTAAGTGTAAGAAAGGAGAAAGGCCACATTTGCCTAATTTGGAATGACCAATTGCTATTTTTACTTTCTTATTTTGGCTGTATGTAAGAGAAATGTTGTCCCTAAACAGTCATCCTTCACAGCAAATGTTAATTGTTCTGGAATTCTTGACCAGGAGCTGTCTGGAGTCAGTTCTCTGGGATAAGAAGTTTGTTTTCCTACCTATATCTCCTTATCTTTTCACACTTAACTATTGGGTACAGCAAATATACTTGAGTTTGACTCCCCTTTAAGATGGCCACATACACATTCTTGGGTTGTTCTGTTCTGTACCTGAACACAGCCATTCTCTCAGTCCTTCACACTTAAAATTTCAGACCATGTTTTATTGGATAACCAGGCAGGGTGCCCATCTCTGAAAAAGACTAATTATCCATCTTTCAACAGTTACTATTTGCTTGTAGAGGGGTTTTGGAGGGAGGGAAGGAAATGGGTAAATGGTGTGATTACAGTGTAATCTCAAAAAGGTAGGAAATATTTTCAATGTAAAGAACACATACATTAAACCAACCCCAGTTGCACTCATTGCTGATTTTCCCTTCTGCTCCTGCTTTTCCCCAGAACACATCCTTCCACTTTTAAAATAATATTTACTCTGTGCTTGTTCACGTGCACATGCATTTGTGTGTGTGTGTGTGAGTGTGTGTGCATGAGGCACATATGTCAACATGCATGCATAGAGACGTCTGAGGACAACTTTGGGAATCAGTTCTTGTCCTTTACCACATGGGTTGAGTGTGAACTAACTCCTGTCATCAGGCTTGGTGCCAAGCACCTTTTACCCATGCAGTCATCTTGCCAGCCTCAATTCCTCCTCTTTTAAATAAATTCTTCCCCTTTTCTGAGTTCGTCTATAAGAATTTTATAAATGAGAATAAGAATGTGGATGAAAACTTTTTTAGTTCCCTAGTAATATTCAATTGGATAATATTTAATATTATGCTGAATAATAATATTATGACCACTGCAATCCTGAGGTCTTCCTTTTGCTGCCTTCAGATAAATCCACTGAGTGAAAAAAATAATGCAGCCATTGTCCTGGTGAGAGGTAACTAAAAACTTTAATATTCTGTGTCATCAGTTGGTGGATACCAAAAAAGGATAGTGCACCCTACCTACACTGGTACTGCAAGTGTGCTTATTAAGAACCTACCAGGGGAGAATTGAAACAGAGACTGTTTTCCCCCTCTTAGGAGTCTATTTTAATTTCATTATGAAATTTCAAACATAAAAAAAAATAACTAAGAAAATCACATTGTACCCACCAGGTACAGTTAGCAAATATCCATTTTTTTAAAAAGCAGAATTTATTATTTAAAAGCAATTTTGATTAAATTATAGCTTATTTGATGGCCAGTGCCTACTGTCTTCAGTAGAATTTCTAAGAACTGTAGCCCATTTTTGGGTCATTGCTAAAATTTCTTTACATTTTACTCTGTAGTTAATGATGGGAATATTCAGATCGGGAAGTTTATGTTGCTATGTAAGAGAAAGCGACATATACGTAGGTTTCCAACTGGTGAACACATCACCTGAGTGGACAGATGTGGTATCATTGAAAACAATTATAAAAAAGATAAAAATAAAAGCAGATATCTAGAACTGGTAGTCTTATTTAATACTTAGAAAACCATAACTTCATACATCAGTTTAGTAAGAAGCTTTTTATCTTGATACTTAAATAGAGAGCTGGAAATGAAATTGCCCCTAAAAGGGTCTTCCCACCAAGGAATAGAAAACCACTGAAAGAAAATGCCATATGACCACTCAGAAACAACTTCGATTTACAAATTTTCTCAGTGTGATGAACATTACTCCCAGAGTCGGGTCACAATGTCAATGCTAAAATGACATTCTCTTCCCTCCCTGTAGTATATGAGATGCCAACTTTAATGATATTCTATTAAGGGCATACTTAGTAACCAGCAAAGACAAACAATATTGAAAGATGCAGCTAATAGTTTAAAGTGTTTTAGAACATTCTTGAATTAGAGACTCTCTTTAGAAACAGATGATAAATTAATACCTGCCTATCACTGCTTCCAAAGCACAGATTTCCATCAATCTTTTGACCCGTGTTAACATTACTAATTTTGTTTCCCCCATAATGTAAATCATCTTTTGAACTACCCAAAAATCTTAACTATACAACTATATTTCTTTCATAGTATCATGATCTATAATCTATGAACATAATTTTTTTTTAATTCTGGATTTTAGTTTGAGATATATAAATACAGACTCTTGTGTGACTCTTATGCCATTTAGATCTTCCTCGTGTGACTGTAGAACCTGGTAAGCACAGTGAAGTTCCACCTGCTGATTCTTAAAGCTGTTTTTACATTAATTCATTATTTTTTAGAAACAAAGAGCACATACCTTGAAACATGGCTTCCATATGATGCAGATGAGGAAGGAAAAAGTTAAGAATAAAACAACAACAACAGCAATAACAGAAACTACCCTAATAGTTACACAGTGCTGCTATTAGCAGGATAAATGTATCATGGACCATTAGCAGTATAAATGGATCAATGCATTAGCTAAAATCACAATACAAGATCATTCAATATAAGCATATGACATTTAAGAATACCATGCAGCAAAGATATCTCTCATCTTCATTACTATTCAAGAGTTACCTCCTCATCTTTTTGAACAGTTTATTTTTTGTATGTAATTAATACTTTTAGTTAGTACGTCTTGATGTTTATGCTAAAAACCCAGCTTGCAAGTGAGCAGGGAAGTTCTTTTCAAGAATTGCCACCGAAGTGTTATTTTGATTGCCAGAAAATATAAAGAAAATGATGGCTGCCTGGGTCTCTTCCCTAATAAGTCCTGTACGTCTTAAACTTACTGTATGTAATGTATTATGTCACCCAGTCCTACACTCCTTCCCAGCTAGAACACGGAGCTGCTTCTGGAGAGGAATCAGTGCTTCTATCAGGTCTCTTCTAGCTGTGTTGAACATATTGTGAAGTGCTTTGGGGAAAAAAACATAGACTTCTTTTCATATATCTGTAATGCTAAGGAGAACAGGTCAGCACAGTGTTGGCGGTATTCTTTCAGGGATGGGTACTGTAAAGTGAAAGCAACAGCTGCTGCACAATTCTTTCCAGAGACAGACGAACATTTTAACATTCCAAATTAGGAAGGACATTCTCTGAGAGTTAGAACAGTTAGCTAAATGGTTTAAATCTAAATTCGTGCGAGCAATAATCACATTTTTATCATCTAACTTGCAAGCCAATCATGGAGAGCATATAGTAATGTACAAACTTCGGAATGAGAATTGTAGACGTTATAGAAAGAAAAACATAAGATGGCATGGATCATTTGCAGACACCTGCATACCCAACCTCAAGATCCAGCAGCAATGGACTGCCAGCCATGCGACCGGTGGGACAGGAATTGTCTTAATGGGTCGGTAGCTCTCTTACTCATGTCGCTTTAAGCTTTAAACTAATAATAAGTGACAAGTGTGGGTCTGTGCTTTCTGGTCCCCTTCCTGGGATAGCTAAGCCATTGGCCCAGCTTTCAGGAGAGGAAATATATAGTCAAGAACCTTCCGGGTTCTGAGAATGATAAAAAACAGACTTCTCGGGAGGCAGTGCCAGTGAGCAGCTCAGTTTGAAGCAAAGGGGATATATATATATACACACACACACACACACACACACACACACACACACACATATATAATATACATATATATAATACATGTATATTATATGTATATGTATATATACATATATGGTATGTATATATATATACATATACGCTAGAGGGAAAGGGGGAAATGTCTCATGTAGTGGTAAGTCATAGGTTAGTGCAGTGACACTCTAATAGGAGATCTCTATTTGCATATGGGGGGTTCACAACCAGTTATTGATGGTCATGTGTTGTTGGCCAGGGCCAATGTCTTGAGGAAGCCTCCTTTGCATAAGTAGAGGTCTCATAGGGGCCAGGGGAAGAGACCTTATAAGGTCATTTAGGGAGAGAGGAAGTCCAGCCTGTATTATCTTTCCACCAAAATGTTAGCATCCTTGTGGATACATGTTTCTTTTATGTGATTGCCTGATCTGCTTATTCATTTCCGTCGTACTGAATTAGAGAGTCACATATTGCAAGTTTCTTGATGTGTTAGACTCAAATCACGTTTCACGTATTTTATGCCCTGAAGACTGAAGCTATTTCTAATTCCTTTAGGCTCTCACTGATGCTACAGTGGGAAAAAATCTCACGTAGGTCCAAGAGCACAAGATGATGAAAGGAGCACGTCCCCGTGCATAGTCCCATAGTCCTGCATTCCTTGCTGCCGAGGAGACACAGCTGTGCGAAATGAGCCCCGGGAAATGCCGAGGCAGTGCTCGAAGTTGCCTGCGAAGTTGTTCCATTCCTTTCTATACAGCCTTTTATGTTTATTTTAGAAGCGCAAAAGACTTAGATTTGTTTGCTTGCGAAATAAGAACCCAGTGTTCAAAATTAAAGTTTTCATTGTGCATTAAGTTTAATAAATCAAAGTCAACAGTTTTAAATGAATTAAAGAAATTGCCTAAGAAGCAGCATTTTTCTTGACCCGTTCAGACTATACAACCAGGACCGTAGTGACAGAAATAATAACTCAAAAATGTGTTACTTGTTGATTTCAAATGATGTATATGTCAGAGACCAGAGGGGTTGAATTTGAAAGAAAGCAATGAGGGGTTATGAGAGAGAGAAGAGGGGGAATGAGGTAATTATTTTATAGTCGCAAAAAAAAATGTAATTAAAGAAGAAAGTCCAAAATAGTTTGTAATCATGATTTTGATTGGAAGTTAGGAATTAAAAATCCAAGTCACACTGCTGTGATGCATTGTGAAGGATCTTGCCAACACTATTTTTGTGTGTTTGTTTTGTCAGTGTCTTCATGAGGCATCATTCATTTTTAAAACCTGCCTTTTAATTCTCACCCCTATCTCTAGCTACGGAGTCCTCGGACCAACAGTTGGCTTTGTTGTCGGGTACAGTCATTGGGAAATGTTTGACCAAATTTTATTTGTTTGTACACCAGGATGGCTTTGTAAAGCTGAACGCAAATGTTAGCTCAGATTTGCCGACATCAAGACAATGACATTACAGTGGCATAACACGATGCTTATGCTGTAAAACGATCACGTTAAGGTAGAGGCTCTCTCTAGACACACACTCAAATATTTAACATTGCTTGTGATGAAATAAATATTCAAAAGTTTTGCTTAAGCTGTCGTTAAACATGACATTCGTTATGTCACATTAATTTGCTCAGCAATTTTTGGTCCACTAAAATTAAGATACAGCTTAAAATAATCATACGGGCATAACTGTTGTGGAAGTTTGTGTTTAGTTATATATAAAATTATTGTTTAATGCGCTGTGGGTGAGGGGCCGCAGGTCTTGGCTTTTTGGATTGTCTGCAGGTGTTGAATTTCTGTGGGATTGATTGGTAATGATCTGCACGTGCTATCAGTAGACTAGCTAAGGCGTTCTGCGGGAATAAAATCACCTGAGCTCAGATGCCTGGGGGCTCACTGTCTATGTGCTGCTGGCTAGGATGGTGGTTTCCTCTGCCTGCTGAGGAATGGCAGGGTAATCAGTGACCTTTGAATATGCCTCCCTGTCTCCTAGCCGAGCCCCCCACCCCCAGCAGCTTACGACAACACAGAGCCATGTTTCACTATTTTTAAAAGTAAATGAGAACTTAGAATTTGTCTTATTAAGGTTGTTTGTTAGGATTCCAAGCACACGAATCTGCAGAAAAATGGCTCTTCTGTTGCGACCTGGTGGCTTCTCAGTGCCAATTCCCGACCGAGCATAGTGATGCTGCCATCGTTGTTTGCGATAGCAAGGATCCTATTTTCTCATTACTCTGAGGGAAATTTTAACATCATTTTTTTGTGATAAAGATTTTTTGATAGAAGAATAAATAAAAACCTAATAGATTTGGAAAGGATGGAAGCTTAATTAAATTGCAAGGCATAATTTGAAAATAAATGGTAAGTCCTGTTTTATCTACCCAACCCAGGATGCCACTCCTTGAAGAGTAACAGTGAGAGAAGAAATGATGGGAAAAACAACGCAAGATTATTTTTCTTTTTCAATCCTCACCATTTACTTCCCGCGTTTTCAGAAATGAATTACAACAATTCTGGACTTCCACGATTTCTCCTTTAAACGAGACATGCCCACTCTGCAGAAATGGTGCATGACTCTGGCGATTCCGTCTGTAAGAAAACGATTCCACACACTGCCTGACGATTTTTTTCTGAAACATAAATTGTGAATATGTAGAAAAATTTATTCTGATGGTTTCATACAAAATCAGCTGCTTACAAAGAAACATCAGAGTTCGCTTACAGTAGTGTCTGTTGTAACAGGTGGTGAGGCGGAATAAATCGGGGTGAGAAGGATGACCGAGAAGGCAGGTTATCAGGAATTGGGAAAACACATATTCCTACAGTATTTTGTTTTCTGGCAATTTTTCCTTCTTCATTTGTTTCCTTTGCTTTCTTTTAATAAGTTTTTGGAGTAGCCCATGATGGCCTCAAAACTGCAACTTTCCTATCTCAGCATCCTCAGCATTAAATTACAGGTGTATACCACCTCACCCGGATAAGTTTTCCATTATTATTTTTTTTAATACATCAATGCATACATGAAAAAAAAACTTTGAAATAATCTCAGGTCCTATAGTACTTCCACATTTTTCTACACCTCATTTACACATGACACACTTTATATACAATTGTACAACATGGTGGTGTGGAAACTGTACATTGGTTCCTGCATCTACACTTAAAATATCCTAACCCTATTTATTTCATTGCAAGGCAGTACTCAACCCGATCAGAAAGGATCCTTCGGGGTTCTGCCACACAACCAAACCCAGCTTTTTACTACCGTCTTCCTTTCAAGGGCAAACGTAACTGGGTTTTCAGGATCAAGTATTGTCAGTGAAATTAGCTTCTCCATACTCTTAACATAGCTTTTTAGATACTTGACTCTCGAGTAAGCAAAAAGAAGCCAGAGAAGAGCTCTCAATGCCTTTCAAGACAGTGACACTAGAATCGCATTAATCTGCAGTAATGACTTTAACATAAGATAGGTTGTACTGTAAGAATTCTGAAATCTGTAGCAGTGAGAAGCCTCAGCAATGTGTATGTGTGTGGGGTCTTTATTCACATGTGTTCGCATAACATTGTAGAGGTTTGATCTGGTGGTTGTAATTAATTAAAAAAAAAAACAGAAAGAACATATCAAAAGCCACATTTAAAATTAACCTTTAACCTGTGCTTGTATAAACCTGTGTGCATGCTCAATTATATATGCAACATCAATGTGCCTTTATAAACACACAATTTTAACTCATATATATGTTTCATAATATTTAAAATTCTATATGTATGCAGATTTGAAGGCATTTGAAAGTGTGTGTGTCTGTGTGTGTTTGTGCACCTGTGTCTGTGTGTTTATTCTGCTTTGGGTGCCAGAGGACTAGCTGACTTCTGATTATCATTGCATCAAGAGTTTCCTACATTTGGGCATTTTTTTTTTGTTCTGTCATAATGCTCTGAATTACCTAAAAGTCTTGATCTTCCACCCAGTTATGGCATGGGTGAAGAAAAATTGTTTTTTGTTTTCTATCGTTTGCATAAACTGATAGATTTAACTTTTATAAACTACTTAATAGACTCTGATCAGATGCTTGGAAAATGTTCTAGTAGGTTTTATTTTAGTTTATTTTCTATTAATTATACCAATGATCCATTTCATCATTCAGAAATTATCCGAATTTATCATATGAAAATAAATAAAAGAATTTCTATATTATTTAATAAAAACATTTTACAGTGCTTTACACTTTGAAAAATACCTTCAGTTTAATATCATGAGTCTCTTAAATAAATAATATATAGTCAATGACTGTTTTAATAATGAAGCTATTAATGTGTAAATAATCAGGCTTGTGTCTGTGGCTCAGACATGTGCACTTATGTTAAGTTTCTGGCATAGGTTTATTGACCTCGGATGACTGATATTCAAGAGAAAAAAAAGTCTGACAATATACTTCAAAAAACTAATTCACATTCTAGATCCTGTGTTAAAAATGAGATCACATCTATGCACAAGGTAAACATGAAAATCACATGTTTCATCTACGTGTTCTTCCTTTACCCACCAAAATCTTTGTCCCTATATGAATTGTATTTCTTGAATGTATACTTGAATTTGGCAAGTGCTGTCACACACACTCTTAGTCAGCTGATGTTGTCCTAATTTGTTTGCAATTGCTTCAGACAGACTTTACAATGCTTCCAATTTCACCTGTATACATATTCAGAAAAATGTCATTTTCGGTTAAATCCTGAGCCCGTAGAGGTCAGCAGAGCGATTTAAAAGTCTGGGACTATCGCACGCATGGATTTCTGTTTGAAATTTAGACTGGGAATTTTCTCTTTTTTGGTTGCTTCCCAAACCCTGCCCTGGTTTCCTCCCACGTTCTTCAGAGCTTATCACGTCTTTGGAATATTAATCCAATTAATTTTAAAATGCACATCTCTATTGTTTCTTTCTTATTCTTTCTTATATGAAAGACAATGTAGTTTGAGTGTCAATATTGATCAAATGTTTAGTTGACACACATGACTTTATAAACTTCCCACGTCAAAGTTACAGCCACCGTAGTATGCATGCGCGGCACTTATTAGGAATAATTAAAATTGCCAACTTAACATGAAAATAAATGTAGACTAACAGAAATAAGACAAACTTGTGTGTTAATTACCACATGTCATTTACTTGCCTCCAGCTATCTCTGACCTCAAAGAATTAAGATGAAGATTTAATCACCTATAATTAAATTAGATTAGCTGTAAATAAACATGTAAATGACGAGGAAAGAAAGCAATTAGGGCAATTAAAACAGTCTACAAGTCAATAGACGCCAGTTTAAAATGGAAAGGGCGAAGAATAGTATTTCTTGCTAGTGAATAGGGGTTTCTCTGTCGCAACTCTGGCTGTCCTGGAACTCCTCCTGGAACTTTAGAGATCCACCTGCCTCTGCTTCCGGAGGGTTGGGATGACAGACGTGTGCCACCACGGCCGGTTTTCAGTTCCTTTCCGGTTAGCTTTTGAGTAGAAATGCTAGCACTGTGTTAATATTTCCACTTCTGTTTATGGGTCACGTGACATTTGTCTCCCATACCTTTATGACTCTCCTGTCTGTGAAGAGCAGCTGTCTACACCTGTTCATTACCAAGGCAAGTGTAGATGGAATATGCCCAGAGTTAAGGTGATTAAAAATGTTTATGGACGGTGGGACCATCAGATCAGTACCATTACGTCATACTTGTACATTTTTGTATCCAACCTCAACCTCAGACTGTGTCAGCAGAGCTTCAGAGCAAAGGAACGGGTGGCTAGGGCCGCTGGGTAATTACTGGTATACTGGTATCATTTTTTTTTTTATTCTTGATCTCATTCTTAATTTTAGTTCGTAGCTGACAATGGTATATTATATGGTATGGTTTATATTTCTATCTGTGATGACTTAAAACCATCCAAAAATAATAATTCAGAAAAGAGACTTGGGTGTATTTCCTCAAGATACATAGCAATTAATGGACTACATTTAGATTTCAAAGACATTAAACTGTTGGAAATAAACATGACTTTGCACACCATGAATTGCTCTTTTGTACAAATAAGAAATACTTAAGCGTAAGGGCTACCTCCCCAGTTTTCTGAACTCGTTGTTAAGACGCTGATTCTCAGGAAGAAGTGTTTGTTCCCTTTTTCTACACAACTTCCAAGGGATTATAGATATTAGAGATGCGATTCAGCACTTATCTGATATTCCCCTTATACATAATCTCCCTATAATAATGTGTTATAATAATGTATATAATATACATAGTATATATATAGTATAATAGTATTTATAATAATGAGTTGAGTTATGGCTTTATGAAATATTTCAGGGCGTGGAAGTCAAGTGCAATCACATATAACTTTAATTCACCATCGATTGACAAGAAAAGGATTGTTATGAATATGACGTAACCCCATGTTACAGAATAGGACCCTGCCTTAGAAATAGAAAGGAAAGAAAGAAAAAAACAATGACTGGACAGCTATAAAACGTTTTTTAGCAGATTATATGGAAAAGGAAGTGGTGTTTTCCTATTATCTAAATTGCCAAAATCTTAACATTATACTGAGATCAAGCTCACATTGAAATCATATAAATGTAAGTGAATTTGGAGAATGAATAATATCGAGCTATTTCTGATTAAAGTAGAAGGGCAAATTTAAAACACAGAATAATAAATAATAATAAAAAAGAATTTTTCCCTCATCGCTATTAAGTTTGGAGCATGTTAAATAAATTCTACTAAGAGTAAGGCCTTTTGTCCATCTCGATTCAGTTATTTCAAAAAAGACCATGGGACTGAATCAACATTGTGATAGATTAAACAATTTCGAGCCAGTAGTTAAAGTAGAACCATTCTTTTCTGAAGACACTACTAGCAAAAGTTGGAGAGAATTTAAAGGATAAAATCCATTCATGTTTCAAGGTGAGAAAATCTGCATCGTGATAATGGGTTCCTTTTGCAGAAGGCAACCACACAATCATTTCATGATATATGTGAAAATCAGTGGTTTTGACACCATTCTCCACTGGAGTGACTATTTCATTTTCTTCCAGACACCAGCGTGCTTGTAACAAACTATTTTCGCAGTATTCTGCAGATTCAGCATCTATATAATTTCTGCACCAGAATCTGACTTTATTGAACCAGGTTAAGTGGGATATTTGTTTGAATTTGGAAACCTTGTATGTGTGTCTAAGAGTTGATAAACAGGATATTTTACTCTGTTGTAAAATTTTATGCATGTGCCCGTGAATACAGCAAGTGCAGTAGCTATCTAGTCTTGAAGCAAGCCTCTAAATAACTCATTCAACTAAAAGTCTGTTTGCAGATAATAAAATTTATTGAATTATTGATATTATGAAGCTGAAGGCTACTTTCACATACTCCGTTTCTAATGGTGGACTGCAAGTTACAGCATCCGGCACAGCTTCACCTCATTTCATCGACGTGAATGTCTAGTTCTGAATTCTGCTTCTCAGAAGTACTTTTCGAACCCAATTCATACACAGTGTTCACTATCTGTAGGTTTACTCAGAACCCAACAATGACTTAATTTTGATAAAAAGAAAGTAAGGAAAAAAAAATAAATCCGTCCGTACCTGACTATATGCACAACAAACTAGTATTAATCTAGGAAAATAAGTAGAAATATTATTTTGTTTAAAAAAGTCATCTTATTCTGAGACGTCCATCTCAGTCTTAAACACATGTGATTACTTGAAATTGCTCTCTTCACTTTGGCACACTGAAACCACTAGAGAAATTACACATCATTCACTGCTTGGGAGTCACAATGGTTTGAAAATGTATAACATTAGACTTTTTAAAATATAGTTTAAAATTCAATCTTTCTGCTCGATGTGTTTACAGCAAAACAGGCTGGGAAACAGGTCCTTGGAAAGTCTTTGGAGCAGTCAGAACTCATGATTTTGGAAAGTAATGGCTACATCAAAAGAAAAAAAAAAATCTCAACTCTCCCCAAAGCCTTACTGATACACAAATATTTTATTCCCGAAGTTTTGCACACTCCAGCGGCTCAGAAGAACGAGGAGCCATGCTCCTCTTTGAGATGTGAGTGGCGACGAGGCTCCATTGCAGTGTGGTTATTTCTCCATTTCCATGCTGCTTCTCCTCCCTGCCGTCCGAAGCTGCAGAAAGGCCGGCGTGTGCCGATGAGTTCAATACCATGAGGCAGTAAGATGAACCTGAACCGAAAGGAGGCAGGAGCTCCAAAATAAACACAACACTACGTGTCAAATAAAATATATATTCTCCTGTGCAAATCAGAAGAGATCCATAAAAATTAATGAACAGACAGCAACTATTGATTTAAACGACACCTACACAAGCATTTCAAAACTATTTCGAAACTTGGGAGAATCAGTTATGTTTTTTTTCCCCCTTGCTGGGAACATTTCATATAATTTATTGGGCAAAACAATGATTTATGTTGCCTTCCATTCAATTTTATTGGTTTTTATCGAGAGTTTCACTTAGGGAAATTATTAGGAGACTTTATATATCGCTAAATAAAACATTTCCGTGTACCGACACCAATACAATTGTGGGGAACTCTTCTGTCATACACCAAGCCTAAAAGCTTCAGAGGAAATAAATTTTTTTCCCAAGTTTCGATAGGCAAGAAGTTCAGGGATTTTTTTTTTTTTTTTTTTGTAATGGCACATTGAAAAAAATCCATTCTTTTCGCAGAGGGTACCATGAAGGTAAGTGAGGGTTAGCCTGTGGCTCACCGACAACAAGGGATTCTCTTTCCCAGGTTAGACGCCTTTGCAGGTATGTGAGAGTTGCTACCTATTCACAAACCACTAAGCATTTCTTTTTTTATAAAATAAATAAATAAATAAAGTTAAAAAAAACCCAACAACAAATAAACTTCAAACACTCAGAGTCTGTGGTCAATGCAGTCCCTTGGGTACTCTAGTGAAAGTTTCACCAAGGCCGAGATATCTTAACAGTTAAAAATGGAGACATATTTACATCTGCTGTGTCCCACACGTGGAGCTATTGTGGATTGTAGTGTTTCTTTCCCTTTTAAATTATTTATTTATTATTTTATTATTATTATTATTATTTTATTATTATTTTTTTTTTTGCTGCTGCTTTTTTTCCTCCAGTCCATTTCCATCCAAGGGTCCAAGGCTATGAGTACAAACTCTCCTGGCCGTTCCCATACATGTCAGCCAGTCGTTTAAAGCGGGGCCCCCAGTCACTTAGGTAGTCGTAATTCTGATCAGAGTTTGAGCTGATGGAATCTAAGGAGCTGAGCGATTCAGCCACGGAGCCATTCCCTTCAAAGGCGTAAGTCTGCAGAGAGTCATAGGGCGGGGCCCCCGGGTCCACATCGGCTTCCTTCAGTCTCTCCCAGATGAATTCCCTGAAAATGACATTATCCGGGATGCTTTTGAAAGTCGGCCGACTCAGGAACTGGATCTCGGGGGTCACGTCTCTCCGGGTCTTGGCATCTCGCATGACATTGAGGTTTCTCAGCGCGGCCATGTCAAAGGCTTCTGTGTCCTCTTCTCCCCCGCCTTCGTCGTCGTAGCGGACGATGTTCTCTCGGATGTCCCTCTCCTCGTCAAAAATGAGAGGCTCTTTTTTCCGTCTCCTCATCGTGATGATAAGGAGGATGAGCACTGAAAGGGGAGACAGCAGAGAGGGAAATTCAGCAAAACCCATGTCTGGACACATATCCCCCCAGCAGGGAAACCCGTGGCCTACCCCATTTTCAGGAATCCATAGCAGCAGATGAGCTGAAACTGCAAACCAGAGCTTTAAAATGGAATACACACACACACACACACACACACACACACACACACACAACCCTCTCTTCCACACCTGCTCGTGATTGATGTCTTGCTATAATCTCCAAAATACTTGATATAACAAATCGAAGTGCCACTTCGGAATAAATATAGCAAATTTTCAAAACCAAGCGGCACAATGGTATCCTTTTGAACTCCTTAATTGCTGGAAAGGCAAAACGTCACTTATAAACGCTCTGCGTGTGATTTAGCAAACACAACACCAGGCAGAAAGAGATTACAGAATTCCGTCAGGCTCTTTGAAGAAACGTCTGGCCACCGTTAGGAAAGTCAGCTGTGGAGTGGAATCCAGTATGCCACACCATATATAAAGATTAAAAGGTTCTATAGTAAAGTGTGTCCCACTTCCAAGTGTGCAATCCTAGACCTGGGCTCTGTGCATTACACCTAGAGACAGAAAACAGGCCGTGAGACTTTCAGCAACGGTCAAAGATTTAAGAAATGAATCACCCCAACATCAGGGGTTGTTTTCCTCTTACATAAAAATACATTATCGAATTTTGCAGTGTCGTTTCAGTGGGAAACAAAAGACAGCGACAAGATGGTCCTTCTGTTGCTCTGGATGAGCAGAACCTATTTCAAAATGTTTTTTGACGAGGTCATTGAAATGAAAACAAAGCAGAACTTAATAAAGTATCCGAAATTGTGCAGTTATTTTGTATAATCCCTACCTCTTCTTAGTTCCACCACTACGTTGTGTTCGAGTTACTGTCACTGATACAAATCAAGAATTGTAGATTTAAGATCATTAACTTTTACGCAATTTGTTTCATAGTCTGTGATTTTCTTTTTCTCTTTTTCTCAAATCGGAAAACATTCAGGCCAGAAACTATTGCAGAAGTGTATTTTTATTTTTGTTTAAAATAGTCGTTTGTGCTTTGTTGGGTGAAGGTCCCGCCTAGGCTTTGGTGTTTGTTTTGTTTTGTCTGCAGGTATCGGCCCTATGTAAAAGGTGTTTGATTCATCATGACCATCATGTGGTTTTAATAGGACACCTGAGGAGCTTAGGGATCAATAAAAAACCCTTGAAATGAGATGCTCAGGTGTTCCACTGTCCAGGATGGGGCTTGCCATGATAGCGGTTCCCTCTGCTGAGGTCTGGCAGGGTTTGCACCTATGAGAGCTCCTCTCTGTCTTCCTTGGGGAGCTGCCACAGCAGGTGTGCTACGACAAGAAACTCAGGTCATCTTTGATTCCAACTTATCTACTTCCTCCCTTCCTTCATCTCACATGTGTCTTTCACTAAACCATTTGTCACATCAACTGCAGCTGATGCGAATACATCTCACATCCTTCCCCTAAGCCCGAGTGCTCTGCTCTGCTAGCTCGCATCTGCTTTGAAATCCTGATGCTGCATTTACTAGATGGGTAGGTCTAAGCATCGATTACTTCCCTCCACCTTCGTTTCCTCACATACAAAGCAAAGATAATATTATTGGTTTATCATTTAAGCACTAATTCATAGTAATTTTGTGAAGATCAGGTGTCTGTAGTTGTAAAGTAAGTATATAATAAGCATTGCCTAGTTTTATGAATTAATAACACATATCTGATTAATCCACACAGTCAAGCCTTATCCAGTTCAGTTTCTATTTCTCCAAACATGGTAGCTAGTATACAAAAAGAAGTATAGATTTTATCGTTGGTCTACATGATTAGAATGGTTAGCAAAAATACATTACATGAATCTGATATTAATGATTGTATCTTCTGAATGATGAATAATGAATACATAGATATTGGGGCTTTCCTTGAGTTTGTTACATGTGGAGCAAAGCTTACAAAAATCTACACATGGCTAAATGTCATTCGTGGATGCACTAAAAAGAATTCTGTCTCCTATGTGCCTTATGGCACATTTTAGTAATATACCAGGTAAAAGAGAGACTGTGTGTAGGAGAGTGGGTCAAGAGTAATCGAGAGAAGGAGAAGAAGGAAGGGGAGTAAAAGAGGGGAGAGGACTTTTTATGCTACCGCAAATTATACGTATTATATGTAATACTGATAGATAAGCGTTTAGATGACAGAAAGGCTTAATGAATGCTAAAAACGTATGTATTTTAGTAAGGCATTGTGATACAGAGGACAATGAACGTAAAGTTTGTATACAATTACTCAACAGTGGAGAGAACAAACCCCTATAACAAAAGAAAACCCATGACTCTAGGGCACTAAGCATTATGTGAACCTGCAAGGACGTAGGAAATATATTTCACGAAAATGGTTATGATTTTAAAAACAACGGAAACAGTTCCCGACAGCTCTTCCTCCCTCATGATGAAGGGTGGCGTAGGCTGATACCTCTCTGGTGGTGAGCCTTTGGAGGCGTATGTCTTGCTTTGTGGACCAAACATTTTGGATTTATTTAGATTATTTGTTCCTTCTAATTTTTTTTCAAGAAAAAAAATATAACAACTAGTTTTATAATTAGATTCTTAGAAGAGCATTATTTCTGATCTGCTGGCGATCAGAGAAAGAGTGTCATCTGAAGTGGTGCCGAACAGAAGTTCTGAAGGACAATGAGAAGACAAGGTGTTCAGTCCGGATGTATGGGCTTTAGAATCAGAAATACACACCTATTACCAGAAACAAAAGGACAACAACTTAATTTGCACTTCTGTGCCCACTCAATATACTCTTTAAGAGGAATTAACTGTAGTTTGGCAAAGCGAGCCACTGGGATGAACAGAAAGCAAGCTCAATATTTTGAACTCACGACAAGGTATCTGACATTTCTACTGGAGATGTTCTTTATTTATCTTCAGTGATAGAGTTCTGTTTTTCCCTTAACACACATGCACACACACGGCGATTAACCTGAAAATGTCATTACTTTTAACCTACACCATATATATATTTTAATTGAGATAAAATGATTCTAAAAATGTCTTTCAGATATCAAACATTGAGGGAAAGATGAAAATCATATTCTAAAAGACCTAGCCTTTTTGCATAATGATAAAAAATAAAACCAAAGATGCTTCTCCATCCCGGAGAACATTCATTAGACTTCTCAGCGTGAGCATTTGGCATTCCTTCTGTCTGTCACATAATCAATCCAGTGAAGTATCACACAGATTGAGAACATGTTTAGCCCTCGCCTTTGAAAGCAGGAGTTAATTAGCAGAGACACACAGAGAAATCAGACAATAAAGTCAAGCCCTCATGGAGGCTGGATGCTTCTTAGCTTCGTTGGTTGCACGAAGACCACCACACCCCTGGGGTTAAAGGACCCACGTTCAGTTGAGTGAACGCAACTTGGGTTCAGAAGCTAACAGATCGTGTTTAAAATGCAAAGCAGAGGGATCTTATTACGGAATCTGGACATTAGTATTCTAAGTAAGTTAAGAACAAACAAGACAAGAGAAACCAGAGAAAGCGTGCCTACAATTTGGCCTAATCTGAGACGGAAAGCCGTGATCTCTAACCCCGAGTTCAGTCTGCAGACGCAGAGGAGTCATGGGAATAGAATTTAAAGTTGCTGTATTTTACAACCACATTTGGATTTTAAAAATTTATGCTGCAACTATACTGTTTGTTTGTTTGTTTGTTTGTCTTGTTTTATGGGATTCCTGAGGGTATGAATGTGTGGGGCTCTGTTTCTTGTGCTTTCCCTCAGGCTTTCCTTTTCTATTGGTTGCTCAGTTCCGATGTGGTAATTTTGCTATCTTTATATTAATTATACATTATACTATACTATACAACTGTATTATATTATTATTCCCTGGAAGACTCTTTGTTTTCTACTGAGAGACAGGAAAAAAAAAAGCCTATCTGGATGGGAAGGGTGGTGGGGAAGGCCTGGGAGGGGAAACCATATTTGGGATGTCTTTTGGGAGGAAGGAAACTTGTTTTCAATAAAAGGAAAACAACACTTCCAAAATTCAAGAGGGAAAGTCGGACCCTTGACAAAATCAGGTACAGCACCAAGGAAGGGAATAAATGAACAAAACTAAAGAATTGGCAAAGTGAGACTGAGGCCTCACTCATGACAGAACACAGAAGAGAGAGAAAGCTGACTCAGAAAACAAGAAAATTGGAATCGAAATAAAAGAAAAAAAAGGCAGGAAGTAGGAATGTAGTTCAAGATTTGATACTTCTATTGGGATTTCTTCTTTCAGCAATCCAACAGAACACGGAGTAGACATAGTGAGAACTGATGTAAAAATTATTCTCACTAGAGATTTACAAATGACATGCAAAAAAATAGATAATCATTTCCACGTCTCAAGACAGAAATGTTTAATTACAACTGAAATTAATCTGATCTTTTCTGAAAATGAGTATCCCAGGGCACCTCTCATTTAAATGCGATCACTGCAATGATTTCATTTGAACCCGAGTTAACCACAGAGTAAAACTGTTCTCAGTATAATGAATATTTTATACACAAGTACAATGTGTGTGCTATAGTCTGTACCAAAATATATTCTTGAAGTTAACATGCATAATTGCAAGTGTGTTTTCCAAAGGTCAGAATTAACGGCAGTATAGCAGAAATTAGACACCCTGAATTAACTAAAGATCTGGAAACTTCCCACATGAAGCACAGTTAGACACCAGCTTTCATTGTGGAAGCTGCCGGGATTGATATACTTAGAGGTATTTAGCTGTTTCCCAGCAGCATCTCAGCATTTCATGTTGGAAGACACACGTTTGGAAAGACAGATTTTCAAGAATAATTAGAGGGAACCTCTTCCCTATCTTCTGCTGCTTCTGTTTGGTTTCTGGGTCTGACTCTCCTTCACCCTGTGACTTTGTGCCTACTTCCCTCATCTTTTGTTTGCTCTGAGAAACTGAGAAAGGGGGCATACAATAGTAATAGTTGCCTAGGAGACAGTTTATATGCATTAAATCACAGAACGCCAGCAAATAGCAATGAACTTGTGTTAATGCCGAGCTTAGTGCATTAGCTTATGAAAGTAATTCATTTCTCCTTTATTCTGTTGTATGCTCCCTCTAAGGAGGAACACGGTCGCTCTCCTGAATTAGCGATTTAGAGACTGCCCATTATCTCAGAGACTACATGTGTTGTTTTATAGTGCATTGTTTTAGATCATGAGAAATAATCAGTTTTTTACATGCATGTTCCATTGTCACCATCATTCTTAGTGACTTCACATAGACTTTTTTTTTTTTTGCACGAGTAAAAATTCAAAAGGCAAAACAAAACAAATAAATATTTTGCAGTCCAGCAAAATCTTAGTCAGCCTCAGCAAAAGGAGGCCAAACCTAGTTCAGATTTGGAAGGTCTCAGAAACATACCGAAAAGGTGTATGTCGGCTGAATGTCAAGCTGCCCACTTTAGACATGTTGTAAGAGCTAGAAGTCTGTTTGTGAATGATGAGGACACGTTTCTACAAACACCTTATTAAGCCAGGGCTTACAGAGCTGTGTCACTCTGTGTTAAGAACACAGAGGAAGAAGGGAGACTTTATCATTTCAATCATTTGGAACTATGTTCCAATTAGGGCAACAAAGAGAAACTAATTCAGTAAATGCAGCAGAAGCTTCAATCAGAGGAAGCAGATTTCCTTGGACAGAACAATGTAATCCGACTGCAATATTCCTGAAATACTGTGCATCTGTTAATGATGAGAATTATTCTAAGCTAATGCAGGTGGAATTCTCCCTCTGAATTTCTTTAAGATCTACACAGGTAATAATTGAAGGTTGTACATACTTTTCTTTCCTTAAGGTGTTTTAGTCTGGTAGAAAAGCATCTGTATTTGTTAAAAATATGAATTTAACTATGCTAATATATAGAATTAAATTGGTATTATTGTTAGATATGGGGCATAATTTTTACTCTGATTTTAGAACACTAAATGTCTTCCATTTATTGATTAAAAATTTTCCACATGAAAAATATTTAAGGCAGGATGTTTGATTTCCATACCATGAAATGGAAGTTGATTCCATTCAAGATGTATTCGGTGTTAGTAAAGGGAACCTCATACTCTGAGACTTGGGTTATTATTTCATTTAGAAAACTGAGGCATAATTGCACTTCAGACAAAGTTGTGGGCAATCAGAATAAATAAAAATCACTCAGGAGGTTGGAAAATGCAGATGGAGGAGATGATTGACATGTCCAATTTTCCCATGTTCTGAGATTTAAGCTTGAGGAAGAAAAGCTGGCATGAGAGTGGCAAGGTCCCTGCCCTTCCTGCTTGATTAAGAAGCAGACTGGTGTCTGGAGGAGGCTCAGAAGTTAAGAGGACTGGTTACTCTTCCAGCTGACCCTCATTCAACTCCAAGGATCCACACGAAGTCTCGAAACTACAGCTCCAGAGTATCTGATGGGCCTTCTTGGCTTCTGTGTGCATCTTACAAACAAGGTGTCCTCATATATAGATATACATGCAGACCAAACAACCATATGCATAAAATAAAAATAAATTAATCTTTTAAAATATATACTCTAATAAAACCAAGCAAACAAACAAACATAAAGCCAGATACATTGAACCTGATAAAAACAGAAAGCTGGGAATAACCCTGAATGCATGGAACATGAGACAACTATTTGAACAGAACACCATTAACACAGGCGCCAAGATCAATACTTGATTAATTGGATCTCATCCAGCTGCAAAACTTCTGTAAGGCAAAGGACGACACCATTCTGTTAAAGAGGCAGCCTACAGAATGAGAAAATATTTTTCATCAACTCTACATTGGATCCAGTGCTCATATTCCAAATATAGAAAGAACTCAAGAAACGAGATACTAGAAAATCCAAACAATCCAATTTAAAAATGGGGTTCATCTCTAAACACAGACTCCTCAATAGAGAACTCTCAAAACACTTGAACTCACAACGCCTTGAACCATCAGGAAAATGCAAAGTGTAAGTACTTTTGAGATGCTATCTTACACTGGTTAGAACGGGTAAGATGAAGAACACAAGAGACAGCTCATGCTGGGGGAGGGGATGGAGAATGAGAAGGTCACTCACCCAACCCTGCGGGAGTATAAACATGTACTATGCAATTCAGATGCAGATATCCATAGTCAGACATTGTGTGAAGAGAATCTTGATGGCAGGTTTCCACTGGATTCCTTAGCATTCACGGAAACCAGCCTGATTGTTGTAAGAGCCAGCGGGCATGGGGGACACAGGAGAACAAAATTCTCTGACTCAACTAAGCCAGGGGAATATGCGCTCCCAGAGACTGAAGCAGCATGCACAGGGATCTGTACCAGTTTCTGTGTATATATTATAGATTTATTATTATCATAAAACTGTGAGAAAGAATGGGTTCTCTAACTCCTATGCCTCATCTTGGGCTCCTTTCCTCCTGCTGAGTTGCCGTGCCCAAATTCCTCTCATTTATTTTTTTATTTTGCCATGTATGGTAGTTATCTCTTAGAAGCCTGTTCTTTTCTAACGAGAGACAGAATGGAAATAGATCTGGAGGGGAGGGGAGCTGAGGAGGAACTGGGGGGAGTAGAGGGAGGGGGAAACTGTATCCAGGACATACTGCATGAGAAAAAATTCCATTTTCAATAAAAGAAAAAAAGCTTTAAAAAAAACTTTTAAGAAAGCAGTGACTGAGAATAAGGAAAGTTTGCCTCTTATCATGACGCTTTGGTGATGCTGTAGAAACTTTAGAAAGTAAATAAAAAGCAACGTACAAAATTCTGACTCTTAGAAATAAAAGCCGCTCCTCTCACTCCTTAATTCTCAAGTGACATGCTTGAAATTATCAGAAAGATTCTTACACTTACAATCTCCCACATCAACACACACACACACACACAGACACACACCCTCACACACATAGACACACACCCTCACACACAGAAAAAAAACAAAACTGTTTTAGGTCAATAACAGTTTGAAGATGATACACTAGTTAGATGAGTCAAGCAATCTTGATTGTAAGAGAGCGAAATATCACAGAGGATATTGTGTATTAGAGTTGAAACAAGTTTTATTAGACAGACAGGCTTTCAAAATCAAAAATTAAATCACCATTAGTTGGTAATCAAATTTGAGAGAGTACTGTCAGTTGTATCTTGTTCTTGGGAGCACATTATAATGTGTATGTGTGTGTGTGTGTGTGTGTGTGTGTGTGTGTGTGTGTGTATTTTGAAATAGAATGCCAGGTTTTATATCTTACGTGGATAATACCTCTTTTATAACATACATGTGACGTTTTCGTGCTTATTGTTACGTTTTAGGAGTCATCAAGATCAATAAACATTTATTCACAATGTCTCTTTTTTTTTCTTACTTACTTTATATTCAAATCACATTTTAACTGAGAATTCCCTGCCATTCCTAATGAATCTCTGGAAGTTTCTGACACCTGTTTACAGTTTTTGGAAAGAATAGTTTAATGATTTCATTCTAGATTTATTAGTATCGGTGGAGTTATGGACGACAATAGCTTCCATTTTACGAGTGTTCTCACTGTATTTGCAGATAAGCCTTAGCTTGGTAAATAGACTGAGGACTATTGTTCCCTCCATAACACGCATAGACAAACTGGATACTCACTAGGTGGTAGGCATACAGTTCTGTACTTGAATTATCTCATTTAGTTCTCACTAGTCTCCTTTAAAATGATGAAGCTGTTGTCAGAGAGAAACCAAAAGCACCCTTGTGAAAGACTAGTGTACAACACAGGCAAATAATGGAAGTCAGATTCACAGCTCCCCAAACCTAACTCAAACAGCATGCCGGGCTGAACTCCCTTCTGTACGTTGCTTTTATAAAGATATGTTGTAACTGGATTAACTAATTCCATTAACTCCAAAAATACATACGGGCACAGTCAAGGTGCAAACTGAAGTGCTCGTAATCCTCTTAAGAAGTGACACTCCGAAGGAGAGCTTTGCTTTGGAATAAACCCATTCATTATCCAATGGCCGTGTTGGATGGCTCCCAAAATTAAAAACGATGTTGTAAAATCTCCAATGCAGCTACATTTCTAATACGATCTGTAAATATTTTTCAACCAAATAATAAGTTGATCATAGACATGCAGAACTAAATACGACAATAATTCTCAGGAAATTATGTTTGTTTTGTCGTAACTTCAGACTCTTAAAAAACTGAAAGAATTTAAGAAACTCATTGTACATAGTTCTAGGAAATTTTGCATATCATGCCATAATTTTCCAAATAAACATACTATCAAAACAACATGAAAAATACCCCCTCTAGTCCAATATAATGCCCATGTAGATAATTATCAAGCAAAGAAAGAGGATAAGATACATTTCAAACTAAATTACTGAGTAGCATTCGTAGTAAGTTCAGATAATTTATCCTGTGTTGCTTTTTGAAAACGAAGTTTACATTATTTTATTACATGTTGGACGCACACTGCTAGATAGAAAAGTAGTTAAGGGTCAACATAACGCCACCTATCGAGTTATTTACAGATCCTTGAAAAGTTACTCAAAAGAAATAAAAACGAGAAAAGGAAACGTGAGCCGTTTGGGTCGGTAACCGCTTGCTACAAAGCAAGGGGATAAAGTAGTACCTACCCAATAGCGTCAAGACGCAGGCAAGGATGGCGATCAGGGCCCCCGTGCTGAGGCCAGCAGGTAGAACGTAGGCCTCCGCGTTGCAGGTCTGAGCTACGCCATCGGTGTCACAGTCACAGACCCGGATGGTAAGTGTGTTGGTGCTGCTTAGTGAGGGAGATCCACTGTCCACGATGAAAATGGGCAGGTAGTAGACGGACTGCTCCTGTCTCCGGAAGCCATTTCTCCTGGTGAGTATTGAGGCCGTGTTGTCTAGGATGAAGAACAAAAATGTATAACAGGACATCTGATGAGCTGGATCTTTCTAAAATTGAGGTCTTTTTTTTCCATCTTGTTCCTTAATGGAAAAAGAGTTATGCATATATATATATATATATATACATATATATATATATATATATATATAGATATAGAGAGAGAGAGAGAGAGAGAGCCTTGTGTGTGTGTGTGTGTGTGTGTGTATTTATTTATTTCAACGTTCCTCAATAAATTCCTTTGGCCAGAGAGACATATTTCCCATGCAATTCATCTTAAGGGATTTCAGTTCCTCTACAGATAGTCAAAGAAACAGTCAAAATGTGAAACAAATTGTTTTGTTCAATGAAATTTTTATAATTATGTGTTTTTATCTTTTTATATAAACTTTCAAATAATATATTTATAGGAAGATTGGTAAAAGTTGTCAGTAAATAGACGTGCCTTCTTAGCATCATTTCAGATCCATGTCTTGTCTGATGGGTTTCCAAATCAATAAAGAAAAAGTAAAACCAGATACCACAGTTTTATTTAAATTAATGTATACTCAAGTATCACGAATCTAGGATAAGTTCTGAGGAATGAGCCAGGCCATCGCCTGTGTTCATATCACGGTTTACTGGCATGAGCTAAGATGTTCACGATTTCATTAGGTGACATCATCTTACGGACAGCTCCATAGCCATGCTCCATCAACGACTGGAAAATCAATAAACAGAGCATTGTTAAAGACAGGTGTTCACAAAGGGAATATTGAATAGTGTTTACACATCAAATTGATATTCATACTTTCCCAAAGCAGCATGCTTATATCTTACTAACACAGATCATAATTAATATTCAATATTCTATCTTATCTGAAAATTTACAGCAACTGTGAACATTTGAAAGGCAATCAGCATGTTTACATAACTGCAGTCTATATTACAGAAATACATTTAATTTGGGGGTATTTATCTGTGTAGTTTCTCTTAGTTAACTAATTAGAATTTACAGGATTCTTAGAAATTATACTAACTAATAGAAAAATGAAAAAGAAATCAAAAGCAAGTAAATCAGGGTCATGCTGTCAGTCAGTGTATATACATATATATATATATATATATATATATATACACACACACACACATATATTATGAATGTATATATATATATACACAATATATTATGTATATATACACTATATATATATCACAGGGTTTCTCTGTTGTAACTCTGGCTGTCCTGGAACTCACTCTGTAGACCAAGCTGGCCTCGAACTCACAGAGATCCTCCTGCCTCTGCTTCCCAAGTGCTGCTATTAAAGGTGTGGGCCACCACCACCCTGCTACAAATATATTTCTCATTTGATGAAAATAGATAGACAAATAGATAAAAAGTTGTTTATCCAATATTACCATGAAAAGTTTTATGATAATTTAAAGAAAATAAGGTGACATAATTTTGTCTTAAGCAGCACAAAGCAATAAGGTTATAGTCAACTGTCAGAAAAGAACTAACCATAATTTTAGAGTAGATAAAATAAAAATACTTTAGTATCATTTTGTATTTAGCATATTTTCATATATTAAGATTTTGAAATGTTTTCTTAAAATTTAATGCTTTAAAATATTTAATTGTAAAAAATGAATTTGTGAAATGCATTAGCTTTATAAGCATGGAGTTGTTTAGGGATATCCGTTGTGATTCTGTAAATGTAATAATGCACAGACTGGTGGTTTGCTTTCTACTAATGTTGATATTAACCGTCTTTATAAATTAATGGAAAAGATTCAGAAAGTTGTTTATTGATAGTTGAACATGACTGATATAAAATCATATACACATAGAAACGCAGACATAATCACACACACACACACACACACACACACAGAGACACAACACACACATACACACACACACACAGAGACACACACATACAGACACAATCACACACACACATATACACACACACTGAGTAAGATGCACAGGACAAATTGTCAGCATAAGAAAAACAAACCACGTGATCAAGGAAGCTTGTTGAATTCATTAATCTCTTTATTTGCTTCCATGATGTGGAATCAACCTAGGTGGTTTCTATCTGTTCTTTTGATGCCCTTCCAGGCACAGCCTGGGTAACATGGGGCTTGCTGTACGTGACATAGAGACATTTAGCTGTGTGGTAGTATGGACATCCCATAAATTCAGCCATTTTCTTGTCCAAGCTGTATGGCAATCTTGATGCTATTGGACGGCGGCATATGAAGGATGGATGCACCACTGTCTTGTGAAGGTCATATATTCCCCTGCCTCTGTCTGTGCTAGATGACTGCAAGAACTGAGCCTGAACCTTTCCAACGATGATTAAGTCAGAGAGTTTGGGATTACCCACCCAGAGAATGCTCTTTCTTTTATATTACTGAAGGGACAACCGAGTGTTCTCATTAGGTACAGAATGGGATCAGGAAAAAAATTATTACCTTCAGATTGAATTTTCCAAGCCAAGATCATAGTTTTTTGCACTAAAGTTGCTGCCTCAGGCAAAAGGCTTTCTAAATTTGTTCTGAAAGCATGTCTTTCCTGGTGAGCCATTTCAACTCTTTATTTTTAAACTAAAACCTGATTCACATGAAAACCTGTATAAAATTTAAAACTAAGTTCTAACGCTTTCTTTCCAATGCCTTGTAATTAGTAATAAACACTTATGGCTTGGTAAGAACAGCCAAGATTTAAGCAAGAAAATTAAATTTGACACGAGAGGGACTAATTTTTTTATTACTTAATCTTATTATTTGAATGCGTTGTTATTACTAATTTTTTCATGTATAACATTTGCGTAAAAAAAATCGATGTTATCACTGAGACTATTACACAGACGTTGGTAAAACTTGAAGTGCATGCATACAAAGAGAGACCAATTATTTTCTGAGGTCTTAAGTAGCGTCGAAATAGCGCAGCCATTATTAAGGATCTTAGCTGGCCTTCAGTGTATGAAGTCATTTGGATAAAGAGCATGGTATATCAATGAGGAGGAAAATCTCTAGGACACAGCCAAGAGAAATAGACCTAACGTTTCACATCTGGCTTCATGCCAAAATTGAATTAAATCCCAGCTTCTCCTCCGCGACAGCAAACCCATGGATAAAAAGTACTCGGGGAGCTCACAGTCTTTTAATGAATGGCCTTGCTGTTATGTTTCTTTCTGAATCCATATTATGTAAGCATTCCCCAGGGGAGAATGGGACACATTTGGGAGCCAGTGCTTGCAGTGACGGGATCATCAGCCTTACCTTTGTTATCTTTCAGTGAGAAGTTGTGGTTGTTCGTTGTGTCTGTTGTTAGGCTGAAGTAAAACTGGTGTCCGTTGGACGGCTCGTCTTTATCTACAGCGCTGATTTTCTGGATGACCTGGGAAGAGAGAACGGTAAGGACAGAGGCATACCGCTGCTTGCGGCTGAGGTCCCCACAGCGGGACACAGCGGTCTGACACCTCGTCATAAACGCCATCACGCCGAATGAGTTCAGGCAAAGGAGCAGGTGCGCCGCCTTGAACCCCATCAGAGAAACAGGCTCAGGAAAACAGATCGCGCCCTGTCCGAAGCGTGTGTTTGAACTTACTGGCGGGAACCTCAGAAACAAGCTGCACAAATTGATTAGACACCCCCAGTAAACATCACAAGGCTCCGAGCGGCACGGGTGGACAAGCCAAAGCCACTTTTAACGGCACCTAATTCCTGGAACTTCAAGGTACTTAAGCTCCGCTGTGTAAAGTAAAGCCCAATCAAAGCTTAATAGGTTTCATTTCTCCTTCCAGGAGCCTAAGCCTTTAAACACCTTACAGGGCTTTCTCTGGTGTTTACCTTCTCTTTCCGAAGAATTTTCATCATCCAATTAAAGCAGAATTTGAAAAGTTCCTTTAATATTAGTTTTTTTTTTTTTTTTTTTGCCACACATCAAAGCGCTAGCTTTGCTGAAACAAGCGGATTGTGAGTTATCTTAAAACAGGGAGGTTTCAGAGGCAACCGCTGAAGGATGCTTTTCAAGAACCTGCAAAGAAGGAGGAAGTTGGTCGGAAGCCTCTCACCTGCCCGGGCTGAGCGTTTTCACACACGGTGGTTTCGTAGTCCATGGCCAACTCCGGCGCATTGTCGTTAATGTCTAGGATAGTGATGGCCACGTAGCCTCTCCCCACCTGGGATGGGTTCTCTGGCAGATAAGAAGATATTTTCTAATTAACTCTGGTGGAAAACTAGTCACACTCTTGCTGTTTCATCCAAGAAACATGAAGAGCCAGCAGAAAAAGTTTCCTTTTTCTAAAGCGTAATCTCAAATGAAAACTAAATTACCATTTAGATCCTATACTCTCTAAGCAGAATTACAGTTTGACCCGTGTGAACTCATTAACTGATATATGTATATATTCAAGCATATATATTCAAACATTGTTGTTTGTAGAGTGAGTGATTGTGAGGTTTCAATATATATATGTGTTTTACATAAACATGTGTATGCATGCACACATAAACGTGTGCATGTGCGCCCAGTCCCTGATAAGAAACAAGCTGAATGACAGAAAAGTTAATCATGCAGTCCAACTAGTCGATGCCATAGCTTATACGTATGCCAATATGAGCGTACGACATACACATGTGTTTTCTGTGACTGTATGTTTAGCAATATAGATATAGCAATACTTTCTCTTAAGTCATTTCATTCGTAGACTAACAGCAGTTCCATATCAGAACATCCATATGTATGTGTGCTGGTAGAGATCCACTCACTAAATTTCTATCAGGATAAATGCAATACCTAGGATGTTAACACAACCAAGCTTCAGAAGGTAATTCACACCTAACAGCTTTAACATTCTTCTCTTTTGAATTAACTATGTAAATACCAGCATGTGGAAATGAAAATCTATGTTCTGTAGAGCTTAGTGATTGGGGACGTCCTAGGCTTTGCTCAATATAGGTAAGAAGCTCTTACAGCTCAAGCTGACCTCATCTCACCCTGTTCCATCCTGATGTCATGTTTCAACCTTTCCACTTACGGCTCTCCATTGCGAGGACTGTAATGTTATGAACGGCATTTGTCTCTCGATCCAATGACTTGGCGGTAGTGATAACTCCGCTGTTGGCATCGATGTTAAAATATCTCTCCAAGTCCGTGTTTCTGTCAATTGAATATCTAGTTCAAAATTTAAAGAAAATGTTTCACGTTCATGTTGGGCTAGAATCTTCTTATAATCTTTTCATTTATCTTGGTAATCTTGGATGATTACCAAATCCTGCTAACTAATACCAATAATATATGTCACATTTAAAACGTCTTCTATGTAGCTATAGGTCCGGAGCCTGTGTTGGCAATCTCTTTCCTTATATTTCAAATATTCTGAAATGACCGTGAAGGAATACTTTACTTCAGTATTTTGTTACAGCTCTGCATGCATTGGTATTGTTATTTACAATTGACAATGGCAATGATCTTCAGTATAGGTCCCTGTGAAATCAAATCTAAGTACCCTTTGAGCTAATGGACTTTCTATTGTTTAGTAACATCAACCCAATATTAACAGCTTTTTTAAAACTGGAATCATCACTCAGAAGTCTGAACTGGCTTTCTAAAAACACGAGAGAAAGTTGGGCACCTCGAGTTGAATGCTATTATTGGCTGTAAAATGCCATTCTCAAAATATCTATAATGCAAACACTGTTGAAAAACCCTGCTGCATTTGTATTGCCGTGCTGTGTTAATATGAATCCTGTAACTAAAACCACCATCCCACGAGAAATCGCCATCTTTACCTTCTTCCTGCAGGCTTTATAGATTTCTTCCTCACCTTGACTCACACAATCTGCTCCTGTCTCAACTCAGTCATCGACTCTTATGAACATTTCCTTAGCTTTCCTCTTCTCATGTGCGGTGCCGGTGAAAACTCTACTAATGATGTTGTTCTGGCCTCCACCTGCCTTCCCAGTAACTCTCATTCACAGGGAACACGGTGCACTAATGCTGTTAGTATTTTTCAAAATCAATGCGGCCATCCGTCCTCGTCTCGGTTCTTTTTTTTAACAATCATTGTACCCCAGCCCTTTTGCACCTGTGGAAAGGCTACTACAATGACTATCTATGAACTCAAACACAGGTAGCCCTTTAACATGTCTTCTCTTTCTGAGTCAGGAATTTGGGAGGTCTGGAGCAGCAGCTAGGAGTTCATATTGGGAATAGAACCACGATCCCCCACCTCCAGAGACACACTTAATCCGACTAGTCCACAGTTTCTAATTCTTCCCAAATGCTTTCAACAACCAGGGAAAATGTGTTCAAATATATGACCCAATGGGGTAACTCTCATGCAAACAGCCATAACTGTCGTTTTCCATTAAGCTGCCCTGCTCACAGGGAAAAAAATCACTTGGCCATCTCTCTATGCATGGATCAGATTCTAGAATATTCTATATCTTTTGTTTCTTTCCCACTTCACTTGGCTCATGCTACAACGTTTCAGTTATTACAGCTCTAAGTCCTGAAATCTGATAACTGAACTCCAAGTCTTTAATCTTCCTTTTCAGAAGAATGTAGAAATTTGAAGCCCGTTACACCTTATACAATTTTTAGGTTAATCTTATCCACATCTGTAAGTAATGCCTGCTGGGAATTTCATTAATCCAATGAATGAAATTGTAAGGAACTGCCAATTTTGCTTCTTAGCACGCTAACCCATTCGAATGATGAATACTAGTTTTGTAATTGGCCAGGTTTCTGTGGTATTTTCTATCAGCAATTTTTTTTCTTCAGTCATCTATCAATTTTATATAAGTTTGGCTAGACATAAATATGCATTTGCACTTCAGCATTACTGCAAACTTAAAGTTTCCTTATGTGTTTGTTTCCGGATAATATATGAATCTAAAGTTTTGCTGATAGAGTCAATATTCTTGATCATAATTAAAGTATTTATAATTCTAGGAGAGCTTATTTACTGGGGATTTCCTATGCTTGTATAGTAATTGTCTCTGAATAGCACCAGCCATGATTCCTTCTTTGCTAGTAGGAATGCGCTTTCTTTTTCATGCCCCACTGAACTAATAAGATGTCTCACATGATAAAGATAACTTCTTTATTTACATTTTACTCAAAATATAATTACGTCTTTCCTTTTCTTTTCTTCCCGCCAACTCCTCCCTTTCCTGGCAATCTCAAAATGATAGCTGCTTTGATTATCAGTATAAAACAAACACACACACACACACTCAGGAGCAAACATAAAGTCCAATGTGCTCAGTCAATAATGTAGTTTGTGAGTATATCGTCTCTAGGCTCAAGACATGAAAAAGGACAATATCAATAGATATGTTAATACATAAAAGGCAAAATCCCATGAGGCACCACACTGTACAACCAACTATTGGAAACTGATGACAGATGAGAGATGGTTGGCCTGAAATTTTGGCCAATCCTACTGCCTTTGCTGGGATTCTAGGTATAAGCCACAACACCCAGCTTTTTACTTATGTTTTGAATTATAGACAGAAGTAACAGCATAAATTATAAATGTCTGGGGAATACAATAGTTGGTATGGGATGGTTAAACAGGGAAAGTTAAGGTGTGGAGAAAGAATGATGTATCATCTCAAGAAGAAAGGGGAAGCCCTTGACAATCATATCAGTAGACAGGTTGGTTGCCCAGGAGTTCTGTGCTCATTTTGTTTCTTAATCTCAGGCTTGAGATAAGCCAGTATTCAAGGTGCTACTCTTGATCTCATTAGAGACAAGCTCTTATGGACATGCCAACAAGTTATCGGTGAAGTATGGATCAAATCAATTATTCGTGAAGATAAAAAATGAATCTTAACCCCTTAAATAAAGAAATCAAAAAAAAATGAGACCTCTTGTTGGAAATAGGAAGTGTAAAATTACTCCACCTTTGACTCTAGAAAAGTAGACTGAACCAAAGGTAAAGCAGGAGCATCACAAAGCTCAGAGGGGCACAACATCGCAGGCAAATGTGCTGGCCAATTATTGTCAAGCTGACTCAAACTTAAGTATCTGGGAAGAGATAACCTCATGGGATGAACTGCCTCCAACAGACTGTCTTTTGGGAATGGCGAGGGGAATTTTATTAATTGCTACATAAGGGCCAGCTCACTCTAGGAGGCGTCATTCCCTAGGCTGCTGTATAAAAAGTACTTGAGTGAGGCAGGGGAAGCACAATAAAAAGTAAGCAGCTTTCCCTTCTCTGCTTTAGTTTTGTCTCTGGGTTCTTGCCTTAGCTTCCCTCGGTGATGGACTTAAACCTAACAGCTGGATAAACCCTTTCCTTCCTCAATTTGAATTTGGCCAGTGCTTTATTCCAGCATCAGAACCAAAATTATCACCTTGCTACTCAGTGTCCCAGAGACTGAGGAATCTGATGGCCAATTTTCCCGGTTAATTTGAGGCAGAATGGGAAGGCGGAGGATAGTTGCCATCAAAGTCATGAACCACTCATCAATTCAATTTCTGATGCTGTTAGTAGGAAGACTTAAAGGTGACTCTTGTAGAGTCTCCCAAATATCAGCCTGAATACTTGGCTTCTGTTGGTGTACGCTGGAGTGACTGTTTTCAGAGATGACTTACGTATTACTGTAGCAATGACCCTTGAGCTTCCCTATCCCTTTAAAGATATCCATCTGTCAATATGTCTACCTTCCAATTAATTTCTGAGATTTTGTAGAGGGCTATATACGCCTATATTAGTCATGCTTAATATATTCCAAAGAACATCCGTCAACCACTCCCTTGCAAAACAAGCAAAAACAAAATCTACCTTTTCTTGTATGTAACTCTTCTTATTTTCAGAATACATTGAATATTCGAAAACTAGGCAAGCGTTTTCCCTGATTTCTCAATGACACCTAGTGTCAGATGTGAGGGTATTTGGACATCTAAATCAGATTTGCTGAAGTTATTCTTAATTTTACATTGCTTTTATTAGAGGCATCCATGTGTCCATAAAAGCGTACAATTGCTAACCTTCCTCGGAAATGTTTAACTGCTGGTGTGCATGGCCACAGGCATTTGTATCTAAAGATGTGTACACTATAGATTTGATATAGACCACAGTAACGTGTGGGCCCAGCACACCCTAACTCTGTGACCACAGTCAGGTTTATTTGCAATCTAGAAATAATAATGATTTCCTTGTTGTGATTTACTGAGAAGCTACTTCAAAAGGAACCACTGAGCTCGGTACACTATGATAGAAGACACTGTGTTTGTTTGAGCCCTCATCCACCTCTTCGGGTATCAGCAACTCAGTCTTCTCTTTGGTGATTTAAACCTTCTCAATCTTATATAATTTGACAGTGCAATCAAGGTACCCAGAACATTCGGCTTTAGTGACAGCACATACATCAAGAGAAGCCAAAACGCGCCTCGAGATATCTGAATCTTAAGCAGGAGGCATAAAAACAGATTCATCCCTGCTGATGCATCCCAAAGATGTCTCATCTCTGCTATTCACTGGAAAACAGGGAGACTTATTCTGTTATTTCTCTCATAGTCTAGAATTGCAAATTTTCCTTTGCGTTTTCTGCGAGGTTTGTTAATTTGTTGCATAGGTCCCTGTTTTCCTAGTTAGCCACTGATAGTTTCTACTGATTGCAATTAAAGCATGTTAACAAGACTACAGAAGATAAATCGGTCTGAGCTCTGGCAACTTTCAAACTCATGTATAATTCCATCTCTCTCTCTCTCCCTCCCTCTCACACACACACACACACACTGTAGATTTGCGTATTCTTCAATTAAATCTGATGTTTTAATGGTATTTTAGAGGTGAAAAATTCCAATTTAGGACAAATCAGGCAACATGTAATTTTCAAAAAATTCTTTAATCTGGAGTCTTGCAAAACAGCTAACTGAGAAGGTCTTTGTTCAGAGTTCTAATTCTAGGACAAGGTCTTGCAACAATAAAAAAAATGGCTCCAATAAATTAGTCATTGCCTGCTAAACATGCTGTAAAATTATCTCTGCATAGTAAGCACACTAGTCTAACAAAACTCTTTTCTAGGTTTTCATTGTTTCTGGATGTATATTTCCTTTTTACATTTTTAGTAGCAATTATGTTGAAATGAACAATAGTTTGAAATGGAATGCAACTAATTTCCTCACAGCACTGGTTCCTGCCAGTTTTCAGGTTAACCATCTGCACTGTGAACACTATTTTTCTGCATAGCACTAGTTCACTTTGTGTGTTATAAAAAAATGAGTAACTCATAAATTATGTAGAATAACGCACACCAATATATGCATGCATGCAAGCTACTTAAAAAATTCACACTAAATTATTCAAACAACCCTAAATGTGTTCACACTAGACATGCAACATACTGCTATTTCTGATAACACTTTATGTCTTTACTCTGAGAACCTGCAATGCCAGGAATGTCAACAGAGCCTGTAGCAAATATCACCCAAACATACTGTAACATAAATATCTAATTTTAGAGTGAAATGGTGAGAAATCCTGAAAATAATCGCTTAATAATTTTTATACAGCCATCTTCACAACTAATCATATCTGTAATTACATCATACTTCAACACATTGCTACTTTCAGCATTCTGACTTTTAGTTTGTTTTGTGTCCTAAAGTAATTAATCTTTGGACTTCATAACTCAGCACCAGGCGCTTGGGATATAACTAGAGGAAACATAGATTCTCTCCATTCACTTCTCCAGCATGTCCAAAGTCTACCATACCCAAAGCTCTCTCGAGGTTATCATTTCTTCAAGAGAATACTCTTGTCCTATGAAATGAGTTGCTCTGAATCATCTCACAATTTACCATAGTACAAAATGACATTTTTTTTCCCTCACAGTGCTTTATCTTTTATGAGATCTTGCTACTTCCCTCAGATTGTACGTTCCTACAAGTTGGAGGGAATGTTTTATTCATCTTTGTTTCCTATCAGCATTTCCCCCCAGAGCCTTGTACAAAACAGGTTCCTAATAAATGAATGTTGAGCCATTGACCAGCCTGCTGACGCTGACATGAGGAATGAGCGCAAGTTCTCCAATCTCCGGGCTCCTTTGCCGTTCGTACGATTTTGGATAAGATCTACAAAGTGAAGTTGCTACTCTTTTAAAAGATGATCAGATAGAACAGACTGAAGTCTGTCCTTCCTTGTTCAAACGTAGCCACATATGTAGTATGTAGGGCCCAAAGTGACATGAAATATTGTACAAATACATGAAAACAAGCCAGAGACTTGCTTACTCTCTGTCGTCTACTATTGCTTACAGGGTAAAAAAAAAAAAAAGAAGACTTCTTGTAACGAGTAATTTTAAATATTATCTAATTTTCACCTTTGTATTTCTCTGAAGATTTGTTTGTTCACACGTAGAAAATGGAAAGCAAATGAAATGAGATACGGCACTTTTTAAATAAGCTCTCTGGATGAAAGTCACAGAGAGACCTAACATTTCATAATGGTGTTATATTGTAGACAATCACCGAGGTCCGGGTTCACACGACCTCTCCATTTGTACCTATTACATCGGAAACGGTCAAAACGGCAATGTTCTGAGAGTGATGCCAGACATCCTCTCTTCTCAGCAGGGGGCAGATGCACGCAGAAGTCACACGTGGGCTCTGCTCGAAGAACTAGCAAAATGATTTTTTTCTTTTGACTACATAAGGCGTGGATCACATCAGAGGAGGATCTCAGTTTTGCTTTACGGGCAGCGTATACTTATATTTCTACTTAGAACCCACCCTGTGTAACAGTAAATTTTGTAAACGTGAGTGGCATTTGCTAGGCTTCCACAGGATACTGTAATTTGCTAACATAAATAATGTTAACAAATTGAGAGATGATTATTTCATGACTGGACTGTTTATCACTTCTAATAATGTTGTCTTCACTTTAAATAATTACAATAAAGCAGAGACTTGTTTTGTTTTGGCGATCTGAAACCATGTGTTGAGAGGAGAGAGCAAGGCACACAGGTTGTCCTAGTCCTCTACACGCTGTGCCGCCTCTTGTGCTCAAGTGCACACGCACACACACACACACACACACACACACACACACTAAATAAATAAATCTGAAACAAAATGAACCTACATGCAATCGTAGAAGCAAGATCACAATTATGAAGACTCATCATGCTCCAGCACTGGCTTCAAGTTCATGTCTCCTGCTTCCTCAGAAGACGGTGGTTGACTCTGTCGGTCGATACTGAAGGGGTGTTTGCAGTCTGAGAGTTAACTGATCTCTTAATGAAAATACCTGTTGACTTCTACAAAGCCATTGTATAATGTTTATCGTAGACTGTTATGTGTGCAAATACAAAATGATCTTCCTAATAGCCAAATCGGGAGCTGGAGGGATGGCTCAGCGGCTAGCAGCCCATACTGTCCTTTTCTAGAGGAAGCAAGGCTGGTTCCTACTGCTCATGTCACTCAGCTCTCCAGTGCCCGTACTTCCAGCTTCACATCCTCTCCTGGACTCCACAAGCATCCGCCTACATATGCATATGCAGCCACATGCACAGACACACACAATTAACATAAAACAAATTACTAAAAATGTTCCATGTGGCTGTCTATAAAAACGACAGTTTCGGCTGATTTTTCTAGCATGAAAATAAATTGCCCTGAAAAACGTAACAGTGAAAATACGTATGATCGTATTTGCTAATATTGGTCATGACGAATATTTGTCAAAGGAAGACATATGCTAAAGTACATGTCAGAGCCACTTTTCCTTACTGCTGACTCACAGAACCATCCAGGAAGTCATGTGACACAGTGCGGCGTACTCAGCAAAGAATGACGCTGGGAAGAGAGCCGGTTCTCAGAGACTGCGTAAGAGCGATACAGCCGACATGCTGTAACATAACTTCTTAAAGAGCAGCACAAACAGAAGGGGAAGGTAAATACATGACATTAAGTTCAGGGAAAAGATGTGTGCCATGAATGGTAGTGTTAATATTAGCACTAACTAAGTAACTATTAGTTATCTACATATATATTTATTTATATTACATATTTATATAAATATGAATTATAGGTATTATATATATATATAATAAATAACTGTTAGCACTAACTAACTAAAAATACTTAAAATCATTTAAAATAATGAAATCTTTCAAGCACAACAGTATTAGGCTTAAGAAGTCAATCCGAGAAAACCAAAAGTAAATGCAATCATACAGGAGTTAACCGTTGTCGATCTTGAGACAAGCCTGTCTCTGTGTTTGTGAGAAAATGATGGGAGCCTGTTCTTCACTCTCAACTCACCGTCCTTAGTTCTCAAGAAAGAAAACCAAGGTGACGACGGGAGACACACAGCTTTTCCCTGGTGAAAGCCATGAAGCCCTGACTCGCATGGCCTAGAATTCAGCCTTTGTCCTCTCTATCTCTTTCTGAGATGAATCTTGGAACTCACTCCACCTTCCCTAATACCAGGGAATTACTGTATATTATTATCATAGTCTCCATCTGTTTATAATATTTGAAAAAATGCAATGGTTTTTCAGGAAAAAATTAAACAATCCGATACACAAGAGAATGGATCAAATTAAAAAAAATAAAATTAACATAACAATGACTAATGGACTCTATAGACACCCTTAAATTCCCTTGTTCACCTTGGTCCTAAATAATAGCAAATATTATTAGGCTTTCATCCCTTTCTATACTCTCAGCTACCAGAAAAGACTGTTTCCCTTCATTAAATTAAATAATTTAAGTAGGAGTATCATTGTCATCAGTAATTGATCTGTGTCTACTGTGAGCCTGACTGTGAGGGTTTGTCTTAATTGAGTTAATGTGGAAAGTCCCAGATCTCTGTGAGTGGCATCAAACTCAGGGAGGGACTCCAGAGCTGTATGAGAACGGAGAAACATTCCTACCCATATTCTACAACAGGAGGGAGTTGCACAAAGTCTCACTCCCAGATGAAGAGCTACAGGCTACTGAGTCAGTCTTCTCCATCTAACCACATGTAGTCAAACCTAAATACATGTACATATGAGCAACATTAAATAAACTCAGTGGGATGTATTCATGAATTTATATGTGAGCATAATACACACACATACACATATATACATACATATATATAAATTAACTAAAGTGTGTGTATATATATAAAGTGTAAAGTATATATGTATAAAGTATATATATATAAAGTATATATATGTATAAAGTGTATATATGTATAAAGTATATATATATATATGAAGTGTGTGTATATATAGATAGAGATATAGATATATAAAGTACACACAAACACTAACCACACACACTGAAATAAGATGCATAAAAGAACAAAGAAACCAAGCTGAACACTAATAAGCAATCTTACATTCATTTCTTCTCTTTCTATGCCTTATTATTAATATGGTGTGGCCATCTGTCTTAAGTTCCTACTGCCATGATGGACCACAGCATGGAATTGTGAGCAAAAATAAACTCCTTCTCTTAAAGTTGATTGTTGTAAGGATATTTCATCACAGCAAAAGAAATTCAACTAGAACAGCCATTGAATACGGAACGTATTTCACATTATACAACACAGTGCCTGCATTTTCTCAAGTACGTAATACCTGCTATGATCATTCAAGCTGTACAAATCGTCCATCACAGTCGCACAGACGCACGGATACACACAAACACACTAGTAGATCTCAAACAGCAGGGTACAGGTAATTTGAAATGCTTACGTATCCTAATTATATTATACCCAAAGAGATTCTTTGGTAACAATATGAGTTGTCTAGTTTTAAAAATGGTAAAAACAAAGCAAAAACAAAAACAAAAACCTGTCTGCATACATAGATAAGGCATTGACTTTATTTTTACAACTAGAAACACTTAAATTAATAAGCACTCGGTATCCAATGAATCAATCAATCCCTATACCGAATCAGAGATGATGCTGCATGGTTCCAATGCTGTTGACAGCCTCAGACTTCGGTTCTGCACAGAAGGAAAGCAGCAGCTTTTTTTTTGTTTGTTTTTTCACACCAGAAATAGTTTGTGCAGAAACACGAGTGTCAGCATGGGGATGATGGTGCCAAGTGATAAGACAGAGGGACAACAAGCCTTTACCTCACGGGGCTGTTGGAGGAGTCCGGGTCATGAGCTGCTACAGTGCCGATGATATTCCCCACCTGTGTAGCTTCTGACACCTCCATTGGGTACAGGGCTGCAGAGAACACAGGGGGCTCGTCCACGTCTTCTACAATGATCTTCACGGTGGTGGTGTCGCTGAACGGACCCAGGCTTAGGAAGCGGGGGTCGGCGTCCCGGTTTGCAGCTTCTATGCGCAGTGTGTAACTTGTTTTGGCTTCGAAGTCGAGCTCCTGGAAAGAAAGTTATTAGCGAAATTGTATCACCAGTGAGGTCGTCAGCAAAGCACAGACTCTTCATTTTTGGATATCAGTAATCATCGAGGAGACTCTGCCAGGAAAATGCACCTTCAGCATTCAAACGTAATAAACATTTATGTCAATCAGAGTCCTTGGTAGCTTTCAGGCTCAGACAGTGGTTAAGTGCTTTTGAGCTAACGTAATCCAGTCTCCTGCCAACTGACGCTCGGACAGACACAAATCTTCACAACATTGTCCGAAAGAATATCATCTGATTTAAAAGTATTTTCCAACATGGCATCAGTTTAATATTCATGAATCATGTGATCCATCTACCTTATTCAGGAATACACTTTAAAATGGAAGACAAGCCCTGTGTCCACTCAATGTCTCATTTAAAAGATGAGTGGCTTAGAGGCTATGCTGATATTCTAAGTCCTCAGGTGCTCAAAATGTGGATTCAGTGGTAGTGGAGGTGCGTCGGTGGTGCTCAGACTCATAACACAGCCTTTCTATAAAGTACCCACCACTGCTGTGTTCTGTAACAGCCAGTCCACTGATTAAACACAAACGCTCTCTACTTAGATGGCTAACACATTTCAGAATCTTAAAATCTTGTGTGTGATTTGTTTTTAAAAATAAGACTAGTGAGTGTTATGCAAAGACAGTCACTGGAAGGTGGAAATACTGCAGAAAATTAAACACCGCACTAAAGAAGCAGCATCTGTGCAAAACAAGATCTTTATGTGTGGTACGTAGGAAGTGACAGCTCGTTAGAGCCTTTGCTGTTCATCTCCTCACTGCAAAATGACCCCAAATCCACGACACCTAATGTTGCAAGAAAGAAAGACCTTAAAGTAACGGTGAGCGTGATAGTGATATGTCAGTGCCGTAGGACATTGTACTTAGTAGAAGTATTTAACGACAAAAGAAAAATAGACCGAAACTATAACAGCGACAGTTGGAATGCAAATCAGCCTACCGTGCTTACAAGTATAAGTGTGCGTGTATGTGGGTGTGTGGATATTCCAGTTCGCCTCAAAAGAAGGTGCGGAGTCCGTTAAGATGTGTCTTAAATAATTCACATAATATAAAAGACAAGAACATACAGTATGCTATTATAGAGTGTATAATAATAGGTACTACACTATAGTGCAAGCAGTGTCCACTGTGTTCTACATAAACATACGAGCACTCCTATACACAGATACAGATGCCATTTACACGCACGACATAACACTCACTTCACAATGAGATCCTGCTGCTTGTGTGTGGCTGATACCAAGGGGGACATATATGAATTGATAGAAAAAAGTTGGTTTCCATACCTAACCTAGACAAGTGGCCCTGACAGGCTTGTATAAGGTATATCTCACGAGCTACTTGCTACCCTACTCATGTTGGCAGTGCCCATTTTTCTTTAAGTTTAGAAAAGCAGCACAGTACATTATCGCTAAAGTGGAACCAAGCTACAGCATTAAAGCATTTTGCACACAATTACCTAAAAATCGAACTCTACTTCTGACCCGGATTGTCCTTATGGCCCAAGTGAGAGACAGGCGAAGAAATATGGAGACGTGTATTTTGTTCTTATCACAAAGAAGCAAGCAAAACAAAGCTAACTTTGTAAATAGCTCCACGGAGGAGAAGTGAATGTGTAAATCATATCTGACGTCCTATGTAAAAATGCTGGGGCCCAGGACAGGCAGTGAAACTGATAATTCCTTTGTTGGGAATTCTGGAGCGCTTTCATGAGACAATTTGGTGTTTAAGTTGTCATTATAATTTTACTGTGTGCACGCTGTATGTGTTTCCAAACTCACAGCAGGGTACACATGTGTAGATCCCAGGACAGCTGTGTGGATTCAGCCGCCTCTGCCACCTTTACCTGGGGTCTGAGGATCAACTCAGTGTTCCACACTTGCAACGGAATCAGTCTCAGTCTACAGAGCCATCTTCTAGGATCCGCTGTTTGTCTAAAATCTAAGAGTGTGTAGCGTCTGAGACTTGAAACTTTCCAGCTCCTTTTGAGGATTCGATTTAGAACACTCAGGATATGTACAGGCACATGGATTTTTTAAGAGGTTCGTTAGGTAATTTTGACAAATATCTTCATTTAGAAACTTCACAGAAGTACTGAAATCTTCCTGGGGCTGCACTTAAAATCCAATTGCTTGTTAGCGGGGACACTAAGAATAAAGCACAGAATCTGTGTTCACCTGAAAGTGTTTGCAGACAGACCTTGGCAGACTCTGAACACTTCAAATATAACCTTGTTTTAGTCTCATGTTACTTACATAAATGCCAAATCATGCAAGAAAAATTCTTATCCAATATTATGTTTATATTAAACAAGGCAGGTAAAGGTTTTATTTGTTGTTGCTTTGCAAACCATTGCAAACTCTAAACTACCTGCAAGATATTCAGTCAGGCTTTCAACATTACAAAACCGTATAACAAGGACGTCTGTGTTCAAGTAAGTTTCTCTCACCTACATAAGAATGATTTAAAATTTAATACAACAGTGAATGGAATTATTTTCTAGCAACATATTTTCAACATGTCTTGAAGGCTGCAACATGAGGTACAGAATCCGGTGTTATAATATTATATAAAAAACAGTAATGCATATGAAAATAATTTGTCTAGAAGCATTATAAAATGGAATAATCAAAGAATTTATATTAAATATTATAAATCAAGATTCGAAGACACTGTTACAAAAGAAAGTAGTTGCAGAGCACATCAGAATAAGCCATGAATTTATTGCTCAAAAAGGAAGTGGTACCATAGTATTATTTAACAACTTGAACTTAGCTTAGAAATGACATTTTAATTCATTTTTATTTATCATTATCTGTATACCATGCAGGAATTGCATTTTAAAACCATAGATCTCATTATTAAGATGATCCCTTACAAGGTGGTAATGGTAATTGAAAAGGAGGAGACAGGAAGGACATAGGGAAGGAGTCCGAACTCGTTCTCTTTAGCTACTAAGACTGGAAATTAATACAGCAAATCGGCATCACACCGATGCACCGGATACATAGTTATAAGTAAGACTGATGAGGCCTGGGAGTCCCTGGATCGTGAAGATCAGAGTTAGTGAGGCTGCAAAGCCATCCTGGGAACTACAGGTGCCGCTTTGTCATCTGTCAAGGGGTTCTGATGTCAGAGACGCAGCAAAGGCATGAGCAGCTGGCTTGCTGAGACTGGTTCACTGACTGTAAAGGAGACTCCCTCAAATTCACTTTCAGCAAGGCTGTTCAAACTTAGCATTAAAATGAAGTTATATCTAAAGCCAGAGCCTGCAAATTCCCTGCGCCGAGGCAGATGGTAGACATTTTTACAAGCCATGTGCTCCCTGTCACATGTGAAGGAATGGTCATAGTCATGTATCATTGATTCTACACCAATGAATAGAGCTTCACATTCTATGTGATTTCTGTGTATCCCAATGCGGCCTTGTTTTCCCATGACTTAAAATCATACAACATTTAGCCCACGAGTTTTATGAAACATGCACAAGTGGCTTGAGAAGTGCTGAATCAAACACCCACAGACGACGTGGCTGACAGTCCAGGCTGTGGACCCGGGCCAGATGTATCATCTCTCTAGACTAACTGATCACCCCTCTTAGTTCAACCCCTTTTGCTACAGTTAAAATGATCTACATATGTGGAAAGCAAACATGCCATCTCTTGATCCCTCTTTCGCCTGTAACTTCATTTTCTATGTTACAGAAAATGTTTTAGAGCCCTTCTTTATGGGCGCTTCTTCCAGTGGGGTGCGTGCCAGCATTGACAAGGCAGCTCACAACTGCCTGTAACTCCAGTTCCAGGGGATCTGACACCCTCACACCGATGCACATAAAATAAAATTTAATAAAATCACCCCACTAATACTTCATCTATATTTCGTATCACGTATAAACCATATCTTCCAATATCCTTCCTTCTTGATCTGAAGATACTTATCAAACTTATTTCTTCTAATGACTGTAAATAAGATGATGCCAATAGAAAAAATAGCTTGTAATACAACTGTCCTTTAGAAATAATTTTACTGTAGATAAACCAACTGCCCAGAATCTTCAACGTTATCTACAACCATGGAGGAAGCATTTGTGCAAAAATATAGTAATAATTCTGTACATATCATGTAATAATTAAGGTATTTCCCAAGCAGACTCTAAAAGCCAAACAGAGACTACTTATTATGCACAACACTACCACGGTCATTTCTTTCTGTTCTGTGGGCTTTGACCAAGAAGGACTTAATGTTCCCTTCAGCTTTGGTAAATTTAGAAAGTCTTCTTTTGGCTTCCTTTTCCTAAGAACATTTTCTTTAGAAAATTTTTCATGTAAATTGTGTCTCTGCTCCTTTGAGACTTACATCTTTTTAAAAGCGCCTTGCCATTTCTCCCAACCCAGGACAATCTCCTTCCAAGACCCAAGAGCAATACAATGATATATAGCCAGCAAGATGAGAGGACCTCTAGCCTCCAGTCAACAGAGGGTTTGGTGACTAGCTTCCAAGGGTCCTTTTCAATGTGCAAAACTATCTGTTGCCATACAGAAACAAGAACAGTCAAGCATCCAACGTTAATCAGCCATGGTGCCTCATTTTTAAATTCAGTTCTTAAGAAAATCGCTGTTTGCATCAATAAAGCTAAATTCAGACTGCAGTTGAATGTACCTCTTATTATTTATTTTAATCTTTCTCTCATAACAATGACCTTAAATTCAAGTCCACTTGTCTGCTTAATCTAGACCAGGGTTATTTTTCTGTCAGACAGTTACAAGTAGTTTTAGAAAAATGAGGGTTTTTGTTTTGTTTTGTTGTGTTTTTTGTTTTATTTTCTTTTGAATCATGAAACCTACACCGAGTTATGAACAAAGATTTATTCATTATAGGAAGATGGTGAGAATGAGTACACTGTGGTTTCGTTTCAATGTGCAATCCAGATGTTGTCACAGAGGTTTATAAAACTACTGAGGGCGAGAAGAGGTGTCGGGTTCAGCCTACTCTTTGGCAGTACCCGAGTTTCCTCATCAGTTTCAGTATGCTAGACTCTGAGGTTTCTACGATTGGAAAAGAACGTGAATTTAGATATCTACAGGGATGACCACTGTCTCGGATGCAGTAGAGATACTTTGATTCTTACGTGAACACGTGCATCTAAGGTTAAACAAATCATGTGAAATATACCGAAACAGAGTTTAAGGATTTAAGGTTTAGTCAAAGCAGAACACGACAAACATAGAAACAAAATCAAAAATCTTGCTGTATGTCTGAATGAATTTGATAGTCTTGCAAGTTATAGTTTTAACATTTTAAAAATCCACTTTTATTGCACGGTTATCAGAACCGCGTGAACATTATGCAAACACACTGTGACAGTAGGTACATTGAGGACACCTGGCGCTCTGGAATATTGGTGTGAATTGTGAAGAGTAATTCCTGTAACACAAAATCTTCAAAAACAGCTTGTATTGGCATATTATAGATGAAATATGGTTATCAATATCAGAAATATTGTTTCTAAGATCTTTAAATGGTTCCTCTGATTTCCAAACATATTTTAACCAATATTTTAACCTAGATATAACAATCCCTAATTAAAAAAAAATTTAAAAAAAAACTTCAAAAGGATTCAAAGAATAATATCTCCATTTAACTTCACCTTCAACGTCAATGGCTTAGCATGTTTCAGACTCTCTAAACCCTCCCTTAAAAGCCTTCCTGTCCTCATTTGTTCCTTGTTACTCCATGTGCATATATGTATACATATATGTTTATAAATATAGCCTGCTTGGTCCATATAATGTTACTTGTATGTATGTTTTCAGGGATGGCCATTTGGTAGTGGATAACGTGTTGCTGTGTGCTTCCCCAGAGAAGAATATTTCTCCTGCTCTTGGCATAGCTAGCTCCTGTTGCTCTTGTGTAGGTTTGAGGGCGGTGGACTTTTCCCCATTCTCTTTGGCTTGTCTACTGGTGCCACACTATTCAGCTCGCGTTTTACACAGTTTGGTGAGTTACACCAAACTGGAGGAGACAGGAGCCCAAGAATAAATTCAGATACAAAAAAAAATTATAAATTAGTTTAAGTTAAAGGAAACACTGTCTTAAAAACAAAAGAAAAAAAAAAGGCTGATTCTTCTATCCCTTCTAGTCACTGGAGATCCCTTAAAGAGCTTTACAGTATTAGCCCACTAACTACTTGCAATGTATCTTATTACGAGGTCTAACGCCTTTCTACCAGACCATGAGTTTCTTATTCACAGAAACACAGGCCATGGTATAATCTCAGGGTCTGTGTTTCCCAAAATTCACACAAACAATCTTAATGAATTAAAGCATGAAGCAGACTCCCAGAGGAGGGCAGAGGGAGGGATCACACACACGAGAGAGAGAGTTTAGAATCTAAGAGGAAGAAGAAAGTAGAGAAATCAAAGATGTAATTAGATAATAAACCAAGACATCGTTAAGGAATCTGGACCTTTTCTAGTTGTGACCCGAATAATGTGTTGAGAACGAAGAAATAAGTTCTTAGGGTGTGAGAGTCAAGAGGCTGCGTAAATCTTAGCACTCCTAGTGCACGTCGAGGATAATGGCCATCTCAGGAGAAGCACATGCCCAGTCCCTCTTGTATTCTTTCCAGACACCAGTCTGCTCCACAGAGGCAGAACTAAGACACTACCCAGTCAGTGGCTACTGATACCTCTTAAAGCTCACCTAAAACAAGCAGGAAAATCGTTAAAATTAAACAAGAAAGTCTTCACTCTGGAAGAATAAAACAATTTGCACTCTCTACATCTTTCTCTGGCTGTAAACTTAACTTTTTTAGTTTAACCAAGCAATGTCTAAAGTGCTTTCTACCTCAGCATGTACACACAGTTTGCCAGCGCTCACAACCATACTGTGGATTTATTGCGTGTTGGTGGACATGACTCATCTCTCTAAATGTGTACTCTTGAACTTCAAACCTTGCTTCTGACCTAGAACGTTTACTTGAATGTAACAACCATGTCAAATGAAGCATGCTCCTAAGCATGTGGATAGTTTTCATGTCCAACTCCTAAAGAAAAAACACAGATATCCATACCTGAACCATTGGTGTTCATTTAAAGGTTCCTTTGGGCCTTTGTGCATGTCATCTAGTGATGAAATCCTGTAGAATCTGTTTTCAAAATGGCTTTATAGAAATTGTCAGAAAACGAATTTAGGAGTCGATATGTCACATAGAAAGACGTTTATATTTATATGAATGGAAACATTTATATTTTTATGACTTGTAATTAGCCATATAAATTTCATGGATTATTCATTGGAAAATGCCCCTGTCTCTGTGTCTGTCTGTCTGTCTCTCTCTCTCTCTCACACACACACCATATACACACACTCTGAAATCATTCTGTGGGCAACTGTTTAAACCAAGGAAGACAACACATATAAGGAAAGAGTCTTAGCATCTTCTATCATGACTATCGAATGTTGGTATCTAGATTAAACATCAACTTTCATCAAAGAATGCTGATTCCTTATTTCTTTATGAATCCTGAAATTTATCTCTAATGTCGATTCATCAAGCCCTGTTGTGTTTCTACTGCAATAAACAGACAACACACCTATCTAGGTTTGCATATATCCATGGAGCTGATTTGCATCTGCATACGCAGGGATTCCCTTACACTCTCTGAAATCCATCAATACAGCCATTCAGAGGGCTTGCATCACGTTTTATCACAACTTTGTCATATAAAATTTCCAAATGTATCCCTTTTCACAATAAAAAAAAACAGAGAACTGCCTCTAGCACAACATGAAAAAAGTATACCGTCATCTGCTGGAGGAAAATCTTCTATGAAGGAAATTTTTAAGGAGAAGAAATGTAAACTTGAAATCCCACTGTGCACTCTGTGCCACTTTGGCAAGAAATCTAAGAAGTAGAGAAATACACTCTTGACCGCTGGGACCCAGTGTCTCACGGTTACATGGATCAGACAACAGATACCTTTCCACACAGAAAAGCAAACCCTAGACATTGCAGGTCTGTGCAGATCAGCTGCAGGTTAAAACACCGTGAGTTCTAGTTCTTTCTTCCTTAATGCAGAGAGAGGAAAGCAAAATACAATACTTCCCCAATCATGTTCTACAATTTTGACTTCACCCAGCCCCCCTTTTAGGTATGGATATGGAGAGATTATGTAGATGGCACAGCAGAATTGTTCTAATGTAGCATGAGTATATTTTCTGGGTAAGATGACAAGCGATCCATAAACAAGCCATTTGTGGGGCAGAGCCTGGAAGTAGTTATCCTTCAAAAGAAATGCAGTTTGAGAAATGCACATTTTTTACTTTGCTATAACTCTATAGTAATACACTTTACAAAAGAAAAATTGCATATTTAATCCCAGCTGAGGTTTTATATTGAAAACTGAGGTACATTAAGGGAAGAATTGCCATATCTCCAAGGAAAAATATACAGACTAAAGTTCCTAGGTTGTAAATTAAAGAATAGAAATATACTCTAGGTGGAATGAAAAATTCAGTTTCCCACTCAGATGGGATAATCTTTATGTTTGCACTGTGTGAAGCCAAAATCCCTATCTGACTCTTTATAAGCAGAATCCTCAAGGTGTTCACTTACGGCCGCAGATTAGCCTGTGCATCGTTGTAACCACCCAACACTGTTACTTAGTCGTCAACTTCGTGTCTTTACTCTGTGACCGTCTGACCCACAGCGCACTGAATCTGTGATCAAGTTGTGAAAACAGTGTAAGTGCTTAAGCACCGAGTTAAAGATACTGCACTACTGACCTGCCAATCATTTCTGTAAAGACCTTCATGACACAGTTGCATAATCCAGGGTAATGTTTCACAGTTCCTTCTCACGATTGGCAAAGGTACCACTTCCCCGTTTTTCCCTGTCTCTAAGTCCACTCTATGTTCACTATAGAATACACAAACGCCATAACACATGAAAGCAACTTGCTCACACTGGGATAAGCTGTTCTATGTCACGCTATAGACTGTGTTAAAGGGATCTGACGTACAGTTCGGTTATACTAGAAAGCAGAAGTAGAGGTCCCGATAACCATCCAGCATGTGCTCAGATAAAATTTATAGCCAACTTACAATAACTAGATGAATGCAGAAACACTGTTATCAAAACTTGAGATAATATTTGCACATTTGGAGTGAGCGAAAGAAATAACTGCATGTCTTTACCTGAAATCTTGACAATGAATTGCCAACCTGGCTGCAAATATCTTCCCATATCTAGGAGGAACTGGTAAATCTATTAATACAGGGACTGTTTTGCTGAATTTCCCATAGTGTTCTGCTGTTTATCTTGGGAATGTTTTTAAATATGCAAAGAAAAGAAGAGCTCAATGTCTTATGTTTATTTTATTTATTGATTGGTTGGTTGGTTGGTTTTTTTGAGACAGAGTTTCTCTGTTGTAACGCTGGCTGTCTTGGAATTCACTCTGTAGACCAGGTTGACCTCAAACTCAAAAAGATCCGCCTGCCTTCCAAGTGCTGGGATTAAAGGCCTGTGCCACAACCACCTGGTGAGCTCAATGTTTTTATTTCCGAATTCCTTAGTTATATTCATAAAATGAACAAGAAACAGGTCTTTCAGATCTCACAACAATGCCACAAGGTGTGGTACAAGAAAGCATGGGATTTAGGCGGCCATTCAAAGTCCTATCTATTCTATAAATAGTGGAGGGTCTCGGGAAATGTTTAATTTGGGGTGTAATATGGGCCTTGGTTCTCTGAAGTCTTGCCAACATAAATGAGAATGAAAATCCCTCACTTTGACTGTACAATTAGCTGCTAACCCAGATTGAAGAAATCTAATAGAAAATCTGAATCCTGGGAATACTCGAGCACAACTTCAGCCACAAAATATAAGCAAAGAATCTTTTCTAGCCTAAAGAACCAAGATGCCATGGGTTTGAGGGTAGGCCTAGTTCTTACAGCCTCACAGATGTTACAGCACTCTGTTGGGGGGTTTGGGGCGGTGTAAGAGAGGGAGGAAAGTCTACATATAATTCTCACAAACTTGAAGCTCTCGGGTCACAGTGGTGGCCAGAAGTTCGCACAAATGCTCCAGCGATTTGAGTATAATAAAGCTATTGAAGTTAGTGCAGCTTCGTAGCTGACACTAAAGGAAGTCTCATTAATATTAAGTGGAGGTTGTCAATTTAACAATTGTTTGAAAAGTAGAAGGTTATAAAAATGTATATATTGGATCCCGTTCTCTCTCAGAAGCATTTTACTATCTCCACTAAATCAACTTTTATAAATGCTTTACTAGATTTTTACAAAGTAGACTACTTTAAAGCTCGCTGAAATAATAGGAACAGCTGGTGTTGATTCTGGAACAGCAATAGTTTTAAAAGAATGGAGTTAGGGATTGAGAGGATAGAAAGACTCACAGTCTGATCACTAACATCGTTTAAGACTAAAGCCATGATCATCAAGCTTAGCTAAATAGCAAAGCAAAAGAAACCATAAAGTCAAGAGCTGGTGTGGATCCACAAAGATCAAAAACAAGAGAACAAAGAAACTTTTAATATCATTCTACAGACTCGAAAGAAAGCAAGAATGTTAAGAGGAAAAAGACAAGGTAGCAAAAATAGAAAGAAAAAAGTATTTAATCTGCGAACAGAAGGAGATGATATCGAAGACGTATAGACTCATTATAACTAGCATTTTGAAAGGAACAAGTATCTGCAATGAATTAGAATCATTACACACAGCTCGAAGTATAATGCTCGGCGGAAAGCAGTGAAGATTTACATTTTCTATGCACAACTCTTTTTAAGTAAGTCCCTTGGCTGACACCTTAAAGCTCCTTTATTTTTTTCCAACAAACTCAATGTGTTTTTTGTTTTGTTTATTTTCTCCTTCAGTAGATAAGGCTGGTGAGTAATAACAAGGAATGTTCAGTTGAGGCTGTACCTTCTCCTTTAGCCTCTTCCAGTGCCAAGCCTCAGCTGCTCTCCATAACCCCTTCACGCCTTTAAAACCAGCACCACCTGGGTGACTTTTCCACATTACTAAGTCTGCCTGCCATCACGGGTTACAGCCTTGGCTGCCTTGGAAACACAGCTCCTCCATGCTGACTTTTAGGAAACTCTTCCCAGATTTCACTGATGCTTGTCTCTTCTTAATCACTGCTAATGTCTCAGCTCCAGCAAACCAGCATCAACTGTCCCAGGAACTCAAAGGTTTTCCACTTCAATAGGTCTGGTCTCTTGTGAATCGTGACTGTCTTCTGCCCAGCTGACCAGAATGCCAGAATCTTAATTGAAAATAGCAAATTGCTCTGATAGAGTCTTTAAATTTCCCTCTGAAACTTCACAAGCCAGGCCCCCATCTTCTGCACTGCTTTCTACATTCTCTTCCAAGCTCCTAAAGACATCCCACTCGGCTCTCAATTCTCAATGGCTTTCTAGCCCAAAGTTCCAATGTCCATCCATAATCCTCTCCAAAATACAGTCAGGTCTGTCACAGCAATACCTCACAATCCTGGTACCAACTTGTCTTAGTTGGGGTTTCTATTGCTGCAACAAAATTCCATGACAGGAAAAAAGCAAGTTGGGAAAGAAAGGGTTTATTCAACTTATAATTCCACATTGGTGTTCATTACCAAAGCAAGCCAGGACAGGAACTCAAACAGGGCAGGAACCTCGAGGATGAAGCTGATGCAGAGGCCATGAAGGAGCGTTCTGGCCTAATTCCACGGCTTGCTCATCCTGATTTCTTACAGAACCCAGAACCACCATCCCAGGAATAGAACAACCCCATCAATCACTAATTAAGAAAATGCCCTACATCTGGATTTTAGGGGGACATTTTCTCAACTGAGGCTCCCTCTTTTCAGATAACTCGAGTTTGTGTGTCAAGTTGACGTAAGACTAGCCAGCCCAGTGCCATTGGTTCTTTGAAAATTACCTATTTCACGTAGTAAGGATTCTGATATTCTGCTGTAATGTGAATACCTTCTATGATTATTGGCTAATAACCACCAATACTTAGCATAGCAACCCTGTATGGTTCATATTATTTGTTGGCGTAGACTGGCGAACTTTTCAAATGTAATTACTCAAGATAAGTTTGTTGAATACATTTTTTAATATTAAGACAAATCATAGATAACCTATCAGTCTGTATTTTTTAATGAAGTTAAGGAATATTTAGGAAACATGTTTAAAGCTAATTTACTATTGTTGAATTCTCAATGAAAACTATTATTTAAATATAAGTTCATTTTAAACTAGTTTTAAATCAGTACAGAAAATCATGTTAGTATTCTATAGTTAAGCACCCTTGGTATATTTTTAAATTTAAATATAATATGTTGACCTTTAATAAGCAGATGGTAGATCTGATTCTCCATACAGAAGATGTAAAAATGAACAGGGATTGCTTTATTACAGATTAAGTTTTCTGGCTAGTTATGTTACGGGCATTACAATTATGAATAGTTTTATATTCATTGTACCTCTCCTTTTTCTTCACTAATATTTTTCTTTTTTGCAATACTAAAGACACAATATTGGGAAAATTACAGTCTTTATTTCTTATGGTACTTGTATACAATATGTGTGCTTAACTATTTCAAAATGATTATTGATACTATAGAAGTAAAGAATGATTATTAGATATTATTCACATATCAGAAACTGCTACAGAAAACAGAATTTACTTTTAATTAACAAGAACCTTGGACCTTATATTTAGCCAAATACAAATCTAAGACAATTACGTGGCTTCGCATATACTATCTAATAAGTGTTTGTAATAATCAATTACCGAATATTAATTAGCTGAATGTCATCTTTCACATTTGTGTACATGAGCAGAGAGTTTCTCCATCATCAAAAGTAGAAACTTATTACTGTAAATTTTAGAAGGAATTGGAATGTTTAGAATAACTTTTTAGACAGAGGAAATGCCTATTTAGTACAGAATACTGCTCTAAAACCCATTAAAAATAATCCTCATGGGCTATTTCAGCATTTGTAAGAGTTTCTTTTAAACAACAGAGTTGACTATAAAGTACATTTATATATTTCAGAATTTTCCCACTAGACTAAAGATGCATAGTACACATTAATTCTTTGATAATTATTTCATAAAATTTCATCCTATACAAATGCATTCCCATAAAATTACAATAGTTTGGGAAAAAAATTGAATAATTTTTAATTTTATACTTATTTTCTTTATGGATTTCCAAACTATTTAATGTAGTAAAAAAAATCATCATGTCTATTTTTTTGAAATTCTCTACTGTTTGAGTTATTTAAATACTTCTTCCATTGTGAGACATGTAATAATTTTCTCATGTTTTAGCTTTAATAAATAGCACCTTCACAATACCGATGCAAAGGTCCAGGAAGAAAATGTGACTAGATAACTTTAAATTGTTTCTTACAGATATTAATAATCAATTATAATGGAAAATTATTTTTGTGTCATATATATATATGTTGGAATTACATTTCTCTTTGAAATTCTTTTCACTAGTTTTATGCTTTAATATAAAAGGATTTCTAACTAGTTCTTTTATAGTGAACTTTTTAATGTTTTTTAAAAATATATAGAAATAAATTTAATATTTACAAATTAAGAATTGGGGCTAGCGGGAGAGCTCAGAGGGTAATGGCTCCTACCACCAAATCAGAAGATCTGAGTTTGGTTTTACACAGTGGAAAGAGGAAACTAACCTTGAAAGTTGCCTTCTAAACTCCACAAATCACTGTGAAAGGCCACGCACAAGTCCCCACTCTTGGTCACACCAATACCAGCACACAGAGGCACACACACATATTTAATATGAGTATAATTAAAAATAGATAAAGTTAAGGATAACTTTTAAGTTTTTTATTGCTGAGTTAAGCATATCATTCCAAGTATAATTTCAAATATTTATAGTGTGTCCATTAAGATCTATAAAATACACTCATGTGATCAATAAAAAGGTCTACAGTGTGCTTTAAAAATCCTCCCTATGACCATATTGCTTTTGTAACTTCGCTGAAATCTTTAAGCAGAAGTGTACCTTACTGCATTCGCATGTCTGACAACAAAACAAAACATTCAACTAACAGTTGGCTTGCCCTACTTATTAAAACTTTTGCATGAAGATTGTTACCAGCTGAGCTAAAACAGCAGCTGTCCACTGGGAATAATTGCAGAAATGTTTTGCCCATTGGCCTGAAATCAAACATATGTCTTACTATAACAATTAAACTATAACTATCTTTATTGGTATGTTAATTATCAGTGAATGTTAATTACAGAGTTATCCACCTGGATTTCCAGTCTAGTAAACATTCCAATTTGGGGAAGATTGGGAGTTTTGAAATTTTTAATATTTCTAGTATTTGATATTTTTCTGGTTTATTATTTTGCAATCAATTCCGTTCATTTTTTTCTTTACTAAAGTTTGTCAAAGTTCATCCATCAACATTGAGGAGAGAGTAAGGTTAGAATTACCTACATTTAATCAGTGATGAGTAGGAGCAAATATAAATATACCAAATCAAAGAGATATTATTTTCTCTTATACTGCTATTTTATCTACTAATGTAAAACACGGACTATTGCAATAGATTTAAAAGCTACCCATCTTCGTTAACTATTATTTCCTCAGTTCATAATTGTTGTATATTTTTAAATGGAGCAATTGCTAATGCAGCAATACATCCTAACCTTGTTTCTCCTAAATGTATGCATGTTTGTGTGTGTGTGTGTGTATATAACTATCTATATATCTATATTTATATATCTATATATCTATACATATCTATATATCTATATATAGATATATCTATATCTATATATCTATATTATATCACATATAGATATATCTCTCTATATATACATCTCTCTATATATATACATAGATATAGATATATCTATATAGAGATATAGATATATGTATATGGAAATATATTTATATATATATGTGTGTGTATGTATAGATATCTATATAGATACATACATACATATCTATATACATACACACACACACACAGTTCCATTAGTATAATGTACAATAAAGGGGCATTTATCTCTTCTTGTTGGTACTCAACTCTACATATCTGATGGTAGTCTAATCGGCACAGGGCCGTGCGTAACAGCGATGTGTTTAGACATGGAATAGACTTCACGGGTCCAGTTGAAAATGTCATTCATGGTTTCCCAAGATTTTGAGAGCTAAATATAAATACACAGCTTATCTTACAATAAATTAAAACAGCAACGGCTCTGTATGACTTTCAGTGTGTCTAACACATTCTTCCACCCAAGCAGGTTTGCTTTCGTGGTCGTCTGTGACATCGCCCTCGTAGGATATGAGTAACAGGGGAAACGTTACCTTTTGTATTGTGATGATCCCTTCCTGCGTGTCTTTGTCAGCGGCTATCTTGAAAATCCCCAACCCATCACCATCCACTATTTTGTATTCCATCTCCGCATTGACTCCGATGTCTGCATCGGCGGCCTTAATTCTGGCCACAACTGAGGCCACGGGCAAGGATTCTGGAACATTATACTGGTAAGATCCTGCGAAATTTCAAAATAAAGAATGAACAGAACCTTCCAACCACCCTCTGCCATGCACGACTGATTTCTTTCATAATGTATTATCGTTTTGGTTTCTTTCCAATGAAGGAAAGACAAAAACAACAGGAAACAAACAATAAGTTTCGTGAAGCCCCGAGAAAATCGAAGTTGATGATGCAGCGATTATAAGTGGGCAGAAGACAGATCAGAATCCCCCTTGCTGTGCGTCTATCTGGTCACAAGACTAACGATTCTTTTAGGAACGAAAGGAAACCAACAGCTAAAGAAGAATTATTAAACACTGTCATTAGATGTAACAAGCACTGTGATAATGTTAATCCGTGAACAGTTCTTCCTACAAGTGTCCAGATACGGGCCTAATCTTTCTGCTACGTTAACAATGGAATTTGCCTAAGATCTCTTAGAAAGAGACGTCCACAAAACTGGGCACGCAGCAACGGGAATAGCAATATATGTCTACTTTCAGAATGCTGATACTCTTGTAGATAAAAGTTGAATTTCTGAGTCTGGGGACATAACCTTGCAAAAGAATAAGTAAGATTAAATTTTTAAAGGGAATGAAGGAAAGAAAAAAAGAGAAATGTCCAGCACAACTTTTCAACTTCACTGTTTTAATATTGCCTTTATCCTTTTTCAGATAAAAAAAAGTATTCTGAGAGGCAGATGTGGAAAAAAAAATAAGTTCCCGTACAATTTTCTTGTAATCATCTATTTTTCTTGCCCCCTGGACCTTATTTCATCCTCCATTGGGTGTAAATCTGTGATGCGCTTCCAGCTGTCCATATAAAGGGGACAGATTGTCTTTGAGAGGAATGCAGGGTAGAAAAGAAGCACCACCATTTGGACTCTTCATTTTTGAAGACTGTGTCCTGTAATGTTTAAAATGATCCCAACGTATGTTTATCATTTTTAATGGGTTCCTTGCACACGTAGAGATGTCCTTAGGAAAACTCTCAGAGTCCAGAGACACGGTCATACAGAATTTGTAGAGAAAATCTGGGTGAAAATGAGACGCAGAAATAAAGTGGAATATATTTGTGTTTCTTTCGCTTTAAGAATTAGGACAGGCCCCAAGACTCTGCAGAAGCTGGGCTCCGTGTTAGAAAAGCCAGAGAAGTGCAGTTGCTGAAAGTCTCATTGTACAAGGCACCTCAGATAACAATATCATTCTTTCATATCTGAAACCCTTTTCTTGGTCCATGAGAAGCAACCAAAACATGAAGGAAAAAGGTTTCTTAAAGAAAAATGTGTGGTCTTTTTTCTGTTTTCTGGAAGTAGCACAAGCATTAAAACATATAAAAATATCTATACATATATTATTTGGATGAAAAAAATAAAAGAGTAAGAGTCCACACAGTAGATCGCAGAGCTTGTTGTACATTGTTTGTAGGAAATTGAGCTCCCCGGTTCCGTGAGGCTGCCATTGCGGAGACTGCGCCGCTTCCCTTAGCCTGTGGGTTTTCAGCGGAAGGTAGTTAAGGCTCTCTGGGGAAAGGGAGTACTTTTTAATGGGTTCTGACAAAACGACCTTGTGCTAGCGATTATCTGCCTATGTACCCGTGCACATTTAGGCAATGCAGACTAATGAAGTGGGAAACAAGCAAACAAACAAGAATGTGGAGGGCTCATTGGGAAAGGGGGTTCTGAGGAAGGAGGAATTAAGAGCATGAGACGATGGGGTGTGTCATCAAGACACACAAGATGTGATGAGATTGTAAGAGGAAGACAGACAAAGGGTGGAAGAGAGGGAGGAGGGAGGAGGGAGGGAGGAGGAGGGAGGGAGGATGGGAGGGAGGAGGGAGGAGGGAGGAGGGAGGAAGGAAGGATGGGAGGGAGGGAGGGAGGGAGGGAGGAGGAAAGGAAGGAGGGAGGAAGGAGGAAAGGAAGGAGGAAGGAGGGAGGGAGGAAGGAGGGAGGAAGGAGGGAAGAAGGAGGAAAGGAAGGAGGAAGGAGGGAGGGAGGAAGGAGGGAGGAAGGAGGGAGGAAGGAGGAAAGGAAGGAGGGAGGAGGGAGGGAGGAAGGAGGGAGGAAGGAAGGATGGGAGGGAGGGAGGGAGGGAGGAGGAAAGGAAGGAGGGAGGAAGGAGGAAAGGAAGGAGGAAGGAGGGAGGGAGGAAGGAGGGAGGAAGGAGGAAGGAAGGAAGGAAGGAGGGAGGAAGGAGGAAGGAAGGAAGGATGGGAGGGAGGAAAGGAAGGAAGGAGGGAGGAAGGAGGAAGGAAGGAAGGATGGGAGGGAGGAAAGGAAGGAAGGAGGGAGGAAGGAGGAAGGAAGGAAGGATGGGAGGGAGGAAAGGAAGGAAGGAGGGAGGAAGGAGGGGAGGGAGGGAGAGAGGGAGGGAGGAAGGAGGAAGAAAGGAAGGAAGAAGGGAAGGAAGGAGGACAGAATGGGGAGGGAGGGAAGTAGAGAGCTCTTTAACATTCAAAAGGAAAGCCCACATGCTACAAAAACCATCAAGAACAGGAAGTACAGGACGAAACAGTTTTATATACAGGACCCAGCTACCTTGAAAATATGGGTTTTATTTTTATTCTTGCCTTATTCCTGGATAAATCAAAAGCCACTTCAGGCAGCTCATCTGAGAGTGTGGTTTTCTGATCTTTTCAATCACGTTTTGTAGACACTTAATTTTGCATGAGAAAAACATGGTACAACTGTCAAAGGAGTGCTCAGTGTGCGTGACCTGCTTAAAAAGCATACACATGGGAATATGGCTATAGTAAGATGAATCTTATCAATTTGTGTAATTAAAAATGTTAATAATTATAATAAAAATAATATAATAATAAGCCATTCCTATTTTTAACCTTTTCACGCAAAGCAGCATTTTCTTGGTGTGTAGAACAGTGAAATGGTGTTAGTAACTGGCAAAAACTATAGACAGAGAGAAACTATAGGAACTATAGAAAGAAGATCTGATACCATCTTCATATTAGCTTTCTTATTCCTCAGTTGGAGCGTAAACTAGGCCCTTGGGGGAAAAAATTTCACTTTTAGGAGAAGTGAGGAGAATTATTTGTTTAAAGATATCTGAAAAGAGCCGTTGTAAAGATGTGCTTGTAGCGAGTCACCAATAGAATAACTTACTTCTTGGGAAGCGAGGAGGGTTATCATTGACATCAGTTAGCGTCACGGTAACTGAGGTGGTTCCAGACAGTCCGCCATTTTGACCAACCATATCCTTTGCCTGAATGACAAGCAAATACTGGTCTTTAGCCTCTCTATCCATGTTTGGAAGGGCAGTCTTGATGACTCCTGTAAGATTTTAAATCTCAGTAAAGCATGCCAGGATTTACTGCATTGCAGAAGCAATGAACATAGATAAAGTAGCATGTCATTCTTAGTTGTTGTTTTGTGGTTTTTGGCTTGCTCTATTATTTTAGTGTGGATGGAAGACCAAAGCCGCATTATACTTGAACATCAACCTAGAAAGCAGAGAAAATACTACAATACAGTCTTCTTGGTATTGGTTTGAGAAAGTTATTTTTAGGTATTGTTACCTCGAGTATTGCCTGTATGACTTGGCTGAACTCCATTAGCCCTAATATTGCTTGTCTATGATGTCTGTAGACCTGAATTTCCTCTTCTGGCCAGTTAACTGTCTGTATCTAAGAGAGTTGTCAAAGGGACTGCCAGAGAACCTCTAAGTTCATTATAATCTCACCTGCATGCTAAATAGTACACCTTCAAGGGTTGAGTAGTTGTCAGTTGCCATCGTGAGAACTGGACAAAACCACATAAAGGAAAAAGAGAAGTTACAAAAATCCGCATGCCCCAGAGGAAAGATGAGAATGATCCTTCCAATTGTAAGCCTATCCCTTCTCATTTCTTCTGCGCCACGTCTTGAACCTCTCCATCTCAAAAATGCCGGGAAGCTGATTGACCATTTTAATCTCCCATTTTCCCTATTCATAGCCAAGTCAGCTACATAATGAATTTCAGGCCAGCTTGTCTGCAGAGAGAAACCTGGTCTGTAAAAAGCAAAGCTGCACGGACAGGTGGATGAAGTCTATAATCCCAGCATGTCTGAGAGAGGGAACAGATGAATAGGTGCTCAGGGCAATTAATCCTTGGTGACAGTGAGCACAGAGCAGACCGAGTTACTCTGTCCCAGAAATCAACATCATCATCATCATCATCATCATCATCATCACCATCATCACCATCATCATCACCATCACCACCATCACCATCACCATCATCACCACCACCATCATCACCATCATCACCACCATCATCACCATCATCATCATCATCATCACCATCATCATCATCATCACCATCATCACCATCATCACCATCATCACCATCATCACCATCACCACCATCATCATCACCATCATCACCACCATCACCATCATCATCACCATCATCACCATCATCACCACCA